>JAHQZX020000185.1:0-15220 GCA_019804575.2 Pseudotulostoma volvatum | reverse complement strand
GTACAATATACCCTAGTAATACCGTCCTATGCAGCCTTTCGGCCGCTTAAAGACGTAAAATAATACAACAACAACAAAAATCAGAGCACAAGTGTGGGTAGAAATCATTACCTATATCAGGCAGTTGTGGAAAGCTAGGTCCCTCCTCTGATACGTATATTGAAATAAGCCACTTCTACCGGGAGTGTCTGACAGTGCATACATAGTCTTAAGGTACTAGACGTTTAAAAAAATGAAAGGCCTCTACTATCTTCTATCTTCAAAGCATAACAGATCCCGTCACTAAGGCTTCAGTGTTACAAGAGGGGAGGCTATCCAGAATTCGAAAGGTGTTGATAACGATAATTAGTATGGCGCCAACGTGTAGGTAATTTTTGTAGCGTCGGTCTAGTTTTTGCAAATGGAGACAAATGTGAGCTGAAAGGGTCAAGGAGTGGTTACCCAAGAGCCTAGAGGATACGTATTGAAATATGTATATATCTATAGGTTGGAGCTCGTATGTACCGCAGTTGAATAGGCACATTATGTTCTGTTATTATGTATGTAGTACTGTAGAGATCTGTCATCCTAAATCTTAGCAAGTGGGAGAAACCTATAACATGCCTCTATGTATGCTAGCAATGATAGTTTGCATGACAGCGTCAAGATTTAGTTAAATTAGAAGTATGCTTACATTGTTGGTTAATGATGGCCACCGGATTTGGTTGTATATAATAAGTAGAATATGTATAGATGTACGTACGATAGAAGATGGGTGAACTTCAAAAGATGTTTAGAGATAAGAGGCATGTCCGCCTCCTTACTGTCGCTTTTCTCTCGTGAGATGACTGCTCTAATGGTAATATACGGGTATGTATGAAACATATATGTTGGACAAACACATGGCATAATTGACATGACGGAGATGCTCATAGAAGCTGATAATCAAACATGAGTCATGCAAGTGATGCCGGAAATGGGAAGAAACAACGCCGCCAACAAACAGCTGAATCTCTTAACACCTCCAGAAAACGCAAGGCAAGAGGCGAAATCGCTAGAACGCCGCTTAAATCAATTTAAATGAATGCGCTGTCATAGCGCAGATGGCCTTTGCCGGCTGTTGTTTCACTTCCATGCATTCAGGGTGGTCCACGGATCGTTTGGCGAAGGCTGTGGCTGTGATTGCGATAATGCTTTTGGGCGCCCGGCATAGGGCCAGTTCTGCGCATAGCCGCCCGGGCCAGAGGGGTAGGGGCCAGTGGTGGTGGCCGGGTATGTCGTCTGCGAGGGTCGTGGGGGTGGTGGAGGAGGGACGTAGCCCTGGGGAAGGAATTGTGGAGTATGGGATGGAGCCGGCGGAGGACTTCCGTGTGGATAGCCGCTAAACGGAGCAGGCGTTGGGGAGAAGAAAGCCTGGGTGGGCGGAGGAGATATCGGGGTCTGGAATGGATATGCCATGGGGTTGTAGCCTTCCGACAAAGGTGCCGCAGCGCCTTGCTGGAAAGGCTGTCCCGGATAATATGCCACTCCACTGGCTGGCGGGATGTAGGTCGCGTACGGGGCTGGTGATTGGGATAGAGGAACAGCATGCTGCACCGGGGTGGCAGTGGGGTAATGGGGAGATAATGTGGGAGATTTGGTGGCGCTCGTATGCGTGCCGCCTTTTACCACCGAGGGCGGCCGCTGTTTAGACGGGGACGACGAGGAAGGCAAAGGCTCTGTTGATAAGCGCTCCATCAGTTGTCTCAATTTTTCTCTCTCTCGGTCCTCCTGTCCTAGGGCAGCACCGGCTTTGTCTCTCTCGATTTGATTGAGTAGCTGTGCACCTTCAGATCTCCGGTTATTGACGAATGTGTCGACATTCTTTTTCAAACTTTCAACTGTCTCACCTGTCTCCGCATAGAAGCTCTGCGCCCGGGCCAGCCCTGACAACATTTCTTGGAAGCTATTGTATGCCTTCTTGTATCGAGCCATTACCGTGTTCCTCTGCCGGGCGATGGTCTCATACTTAGACTGCTCAGACCGTACCCTTTTATCGAGGAGTAGATTTCCATATATCTTAGTGAGGTCCTTCATCAGCGCAGCCTGCTTATGATTTGCCTGAATAATCCGATTCTGGTGGGGTCGGAATTTCTCTAGTTCGGCTTGAAAGAGTTGGCTTTCCTGGCCTGCCAGGCTTTTTTTATTAAGAATGAGAACGTTCGAAATATCGTCCTCATGCACCTATATTCGTATATCCATTAATGGCGATCCTAAGAGATTTTGGTTTAGGAGAGTGGGGGAAAGCCAACCTTTTCTTTAAGATCCTTTAGAACTTGCGTGCGCTCTCGCTTCACAAGATTGAGTTTCTTGAGCAGTTCTTCCACTTTCGCGATCTGCTCCGTCACGGAGGCACTGCCTTCATCCTCGATGTCATCCAGAAGAGTGCCCTCGGCAGCTGGGCTATCATGCCCATTGCGGCCTTTATTTTGTTTGGATACCGCTTTGATTATGGCCCGCTGAAAGAGGACGTCTGCTTCATCAGCTTCTCCGGCGGTGCGCATCTCATCGAAATCTGTCCGATAATTCTTGAGTGTGGCGAGTAATTGGGCGTCACTAGTAGATGCTTCATTAATCGTGTCGTGGTAACTACGAATGTCACTGCGGAGGGTTGACGTGAGCCGGGAGCTAGGTTGTTGCGTCCAATCGACTCCATATTTGGATCGCATCTTCTCGCAGACGCTCTCTTCCATATCCAACTGCCGGGTGCATGTGGCCAGAGCCTCCAGCACGACCGATTTCTTTTCTTGAAGTTCGTCGAAGGCCTTGGTGTACGATGTGTGCGCGGCCATCTCGTCGCACCAGCGCCGGAACTCATCATCGACGGTCATCTCCTGATCCATGCCCCCCTTTAGAATATTGAGGCTTCCAGGAAGTTTGAGATAGTCCAGGCTAGCCGCCATCTCCGAGTCGGCCGTCTCCACATTCTCAGTTTCAGCACGAATAAGCTTCGCTTTCTCTTCGTCATATAAACTCGCTGATTCCGTTACCGACATGGGAACCAGTTTCTGAAAGATATCGGGGCCAATAATTCGGTGGATATCCTGGCCTTGGTAGAGTTCGCTGACTGGAATGGCTTTGGCTGCGGGAAGTTTTGAAATTGCGGACAGGCCAGCTTCTGACGGCACAGATTGGTGATAGATAAAATCGTTGTCTTTTACCGTTGAAGTTAGGATTTCTTGGACCCGGTTGAGGTGCCGTTTCGCCATCTCCATCAGGCTCACTCCAGCTTCTGGTACCAGGTTGGCGGCAGCCGGAGTAGATGAGGGGAAGGACTTGGCTGCAGAGACTGCGATTGTTGAGGACTTCTCTGCCAGCTGCAGTCGGGCAATGGCGACTCCATGTAACCCGGTCTCCGAATCCGCGCAAGCTTGATAATAATTGGCGAGTGACGACATGTAGGATGCCTTGACCTGAACAACGATGAACCAGGTTTTCTCGAAGATGCCCTTCGAGACGTATTCCTGGACCGCGTCGGCGGCCTGAGCATAAAGATAATTGGCCTGGCTCGCAAGTTTAGCCAGAAAAGCTGGCTTCTTCTCGTCCGCTATCTGCTTTTCTAAGAAAACCTCCTGAGCTTGAGCCAAGGTAATGGTAATCAAAGTCTTGATGGTTTCTCGGCTGAGATCGGTGGAGGGTGCATGCAAGAAATTTTCATTGATGTAAGTAAACATGCCAGCGGAAGCCTGGAAGGAGTGATAGGCGGTCTTGAGACTGGAGTCTTCGGAGCGATTCTGGTTGGCGGCATGGCAGGATAGCACGGCAGAGATATTGAAAAGAATCGACGCCTTCTCATACGCAAGAGAATACTGTGAGGTGGCTTTGTGTGTGAATGCGTCATACCTGCGTCGGGAAGTCAGTCAAGGCAAAAAGTGAACGGAGAACTTGCGACTATATAGATGAGGTAAAAGATCTGGTGAGGATTCTACCAAGTAAAGGAAATTTTAATATGACTCTCATCAACGGGGAACCGTAGATCAAGAAGCTCGAGCTGGCCATAATAGCGGTAGAGGAGATCACGGCCGGCGGCACTATCCTTACCAGCGCCACGCATATCCTGGCGCAAGCGATGGAGGGTGATGCATTCATCATGATACCGCTCGGGGTCATCGCCATAGCTCTGTCGAATATAGTCCTTGAGTGGTCGAACCCAGTCGATCTCGTTGGTCTGCTTGAGGGGGCAGGAGATCATGGGCGGCTGCACCATCATGACCACGAGCCGGAGTAGATGCTCCCATGCAACCGTCAGCCCTAAGTATATATCTCGAGGATTTGAAGACTCTCTAGAATTCGACGGCTCTGGGCTTGTCTCGACTGAGTGCTGCGTGGATTGACGAAGTAACGACCGGCGTCTCAGCGGCACGACCAGATTAAACACCCAGTTAGAGGCGGACGGAATGGATCTTATATTATAGAATAGCTTAGTAAGTAATAGAGTCAACGTTAGAGATTTATAAGTATAGGTGGAATAATAACGTGAGCGGGAATGATGAGATAATGGAAGTGTCGAAGATGATTGATCGATTGTCGGAGTTAGAAGGATGAGGGGAAAAGAGTAAGGTTAGGGCGGTGACCCCATGGGGACAAGGCCGAGGCCGATCTGCCGGACTTTTCGTTACACTTTCAGGTTTCTACGATGGTCCCGATTGATAAAACACGATTTTGGTGTGGATTTCACTTATCTAGGATAAAAGGGAAGAGGAACATCCCCCTATGATGGCCATAATATACAGGAGAGTATATATCCTTGTTGAACTCTTCGGTACGGGAGAGCGCAACAAGCACGGCGCCATGATAAACGCAGCGAGATCGTACAATACATCAGAAACTTGCCAGCGAGAGGAATGAAGCAAAATGCCGGAAGAACAAAAGAGAAGTACAAAGGAAGCAAGTTAAAAAGGGGAAAAAAAAAAATCCCAGTCAGATCATTCGCCAGCATGTAATAAACGCCAAACGTGCCTGTGCCAGAACGCAGTAGATGAGAGACAGCATCGACTGAGGGCGCAAGCGGGTCTCCCTCTCCTCTCCGTTTGGCTATGCAGACCCTGAAGCCTTTTGGGGTGGGTCTTCTCCTTGTGAGTCACCGGTCTCCTTCGAGTCGGAGGATCGGCTAGTGGGTGGGTTCTGGAAGCGTTGCCAAGCGGACCGGAGGAACCCTTTGGGTCTGATGGACTCACTCGGGTCGGAGTCCGTGTCGGAAGACCGAGGGTTACTGGCCTGGGTTAGTCGATGCGGCCGGAGAAGACAGCGGGTAAAAAGAAGACAAAGAACAAAGAGATTGGCAGAAGAGATTTAACGAGCTAGGACCTACTTCTCTGGAGATTCGGGGCTATGACGTGTCGCTCGTCGGGCGGTTTGATCACCCATCTCGTCGGCCAGGGTCTCGAGAATGGCACGCTGGGATGCAGTTAAAGACTTGGGCATCCGAACCTTGAACTCAACCTTCAGATCCCCCGTGGCAGGGGCCGCCCGCCGCCCGCCCAGTTTGCGCATGCCCATACCGGATAGGGTGACTCGATCCCCAGTGCCTGTGCCCGTGGCCACCTTGACCTTTACCTCGCCGCTTAGAGTTGGTACCATCACCTCTCCTCCGAGCAGCGCTGTAGTAAGAGGAACTGAAGCGGTGTATAGTATATCGGATCCCGAGCGGCTGAACCGGTGGTCAGAAGCCACTCGAATGGAAACGTATAGATCGCCGCGCTGGGTGCGGATGCCCGGGGCCGCAGCAGTACCCGCAGGAGGTGCATCACCTTCCCCTGCCACCCGTAGTCGCATTCCATCCTCGACGCCGCCGGGAATATCGATATGGACAGTCTTTCGATCCCGAACGACACCGGACCCGCCGCAAGTTCTGCACTCTGATCCCCGCGGAACGACGAGTCCCGTTCCGCCACATGTGTCACAAGTGCTGGCCATCTGAAAACCACCTTGCATGAAATGAACCCGGGTGCCCGAGCCATTACAGGATTTGCATGAAGCTCGTTTCACGCCCTTTGTGAGACCTTCGCCATGGCAGGTACCACATTTAACCAGAGGGGTAATGAAGACATCCTTGCCTTTACCGGTAGCGGCCTCCATGAAGGAAATGTCTGTTTGCACTTCGATATCCTCACCGACTAAAATGGACTCCTGGAACGGTGAAGTTCGTCCTCTTCCACGCCCGGACCGGCCAGCACCCCCCGTGAACGCACCGAACAGATCTTCGAAATTGATATCGGTTGTGAATCCGCCAGAAAATCCTCCAGGGAACCCGCTCCCAAACCCTGCGAATCCCCCAGCACCTGCGAATGGATTTCCGGCTGCCCCGGAGGCCACATTGGGATCGAATCCTCCACCTTGATCGAAGGCCGCGGAGCCAAATCGATCGTACGTTTCCCGCTTCTTTGTATCCGACAGCAGCTCATAGGCAGATTGAGCATCCGCAAACTTATCTTTAGCGCTGGGATCTCTATTGGTGTCGGGATGGTACTTCTTAGCCATGCTATAGTAAGCTTTCTTGATATCCGCTGTAGATGCATTCCGGTCAATCCCGAGTACGCTGTAAGGGTCCTTCATCTGCCATAGTGAAGGAACGGTATGAAAGCACTACCACCCAGACCGTCAGTCAAGCTCTCTCTTGCTATTCCCATTTTTCGTCATCCCATCCTCCTTTTCTCGCATTCTCCTCCGATTTCCTCTTCTTCCTTTGGTTTGGGAACCGGGTGGGAATACAAACCCTTGAGGCACGCAATAGACCTGGCTCTATTCGAGATCTACTCCGTAGACATCTTGACCGTGGAGAGAAGTCATTTACGTGAAAAGATCGTGCCTGAGGTCGTCGTTGTGAGTTCCTGCATGTTGATGACCGAAGGAGACGAGCGGCGAGAGAGACTACCCGCGGCAGCCCAGCGGGGGTAGCGCTCATCCTACAGATCGCTGGTCATCTAAGGACGAAAAGATTGAGAGAAATGACTAAAAATCGAAAAGTAAAAAAGGGCAGAGAGGAAAGGCTTGATGAGGAAACGGGAAAAGTTGTTGGTTGGAGTCAGAGAATCCTCCAGGATGGATTGAAAGAGGGAGAAAAAGAAAAGGAAGAATAAAAAGAGGGACTAACCGAAACCGGGAAGGGCCGGAGAAAAATAAGACCGAACCGAACATCGGGCCGGCCTTCTTCGCTTTCGCTTTCGATCCGATCGTCAAACCAGATCGGATCATCTCTCTTCCAAACGATGTTATTATTATATTTGCGCCTTTTGCCCTTCCTCCTTTGTCCTTTACTCTTCCGTTCCCCATATGTTTCGTCAGATTAATCGATCTTGAATGGGCTAAGCTGTCTGGTCCCGATGACCGCGAGCACTTTATTTCCAACAGCTAGCATGCTTCGTAGGAACAGCTTGTTATGGCGCGCAGTGCTCCATCATGGACTAGGTAGCCCTCGGATCTCCCGACTCGATCTCGTCGCCCCTCACTATTACCAAGCCATTTGGACAACAGCCACTTCTCGAAGTCGTTCTCATTCCTTTCTCCCGGCGCCGCGGGCTTTTTCATCCAGCACAGCCAGGCGGAAAGACCGACCACCACCATCCGACAGGGGAGACGACGCGGATGAGAAAGGTGACGAGCAGCAGCTGGCGAAGGAGGAAGATAAGTCTGAGGTGGACACATCATTATTGGAGTCGCGACGGAAAGGAAATGCAGAGAAACCTGCATTGCCTATCGAAGGTGAAGTTCCATCTTCACCTTCGAGTCGACGAAGGGACCGGATGGTAGGGGACCAGCCAGCACGGGCGCCGGAGGATGAGAGCAAGAAAGAATCTAGTCCGGACGAGACGCACAAGTCCCGGGAGGCGAAAGGAAACTTGTCGGACTCCCCTGCGCCCATCCCGCTTTCGAATGCGGCATTCGATTCTAAGCCAAGTGGTACCGGGGGTTCCAGCAGCGAAGATGGCGGGAAAAGAGGGAAGAAAGGATCTGGGGATCGGGCGTTGCAGAAGCCAACGATCCCGGATGTCTATCCTCAAGTGATGGCTATCCCAATCGCAAAACGGCCACTGTTTCCCGGCTTTTACAAAGCAATCACCATCAAGGATCCCAACGTCGCAGCCGCTATCCAGGAGATGGTGAAGCGCGGGCAGCCGTACGTTGGGGCCTTTCTTTTCAAAGACGAAGATGCTGATGGGGATATCATTGAGCGCATAAATGATGTCTATGATGTGGGCGTCTTTGCCCAAATCACGGCGGCCTACCCTCTCCGAGGAGAAACAGCGGGCGTGACAGCAGTTCTCTATCCCCACCGAAGAATCAAGATCACTTCGTTGCTATCTCCTAATGATTCATTAAGAGTAGGCAACGGCGAGCCGCAGACACCGTCGCGGGAGGTTGCTGATAGGCGGGGTGATGTCGTCGCTAGTTTCGAGGAGGGCTCCGCGGAGCTGATCTCTAAGACACCCCATTTCTACGAGCCAACCTCGTTCCTACGGAAATATGCAATTAGTCTTGTCAATGTAGAAAACTTAGCCGAGGAGCCTTATGACCGAAAGAGTCCAATCATCCGGGCAGTCACGAGTGAGATCGTGAACGTCTGCAAGGACATAGCGACACTAAACCCTCTCTTCCGGGATCAGATCTCAGCATTCTACACGGATCAGTTTCCCGGGAATCTCAGTGATGAGCCAGCCAAGCTGGCTGACTTTGCCGCGGCGGTCTCGGCCGGTGAAGTACAAGAGATGCAAGAGGTCCTCGAGACAATGAACCTAGAGGAACGGCTGCCAAAAGCTCTCGTGGTGTTGAAAAAAGAGCTCATGAATGCACAGCTCCAATCCAAGATCTCCAAGGATGTTGAGGCGAAGATTCAGAAGCGGCAACGAGAGTACTGGTTGATGGAACAGATGAAAGGCATCAAGAGGGAACTGGGAATCGAGTCCGATGGAAAGGACAAGTTGGTCGAGAAGTTCAAGGAGAGGGCTGAGAAGCTTGCCATGCCAGATGCCGTCAAGAAGGTTTTCGAAGAGGAACTTAACAAGCTGGCCCATCTCGAGCCGGCCGCCTCTGAATTCAACGTTACCCGCAATTATCTCGATTGGATCACCCAGATCCCCTGGGGTCGAAAGAGTCTGGAGAATTTCGGTATCGCCCATGCGATGACCATCTTGGATGAGGATCACTACGGATTGAAAGATGTTAAGGATCGCATCCTTGAGTTCATCGCAGTGGGCAAGCTTCGCGGTACGGTCGAAGGTAAAATCCTTTGCCTGGTCGGCCCTCCGGGTGTAGGCAAAACGAGTATTGGAAAGTCGATCGCGCGCGCACTGAATAGGCAATATTACCGGTTCTCGGTCGGTGGTCTGACGGACGTTGCGGAGATTAAGGGCCATCGTCGGACCTACATTGGTGCTCTCCCTGGCCGCATCATTCAAGCCCTGAAGAAATGTCAGACGGAAAACCCTCTGATCCTCATCGATGAGGTCGACAAGATTGGACGTGGCCATCAAGGTGACCCATCCTCCGCCTTGTTGGAGCTCCTTGACCCGGAGCAGAATTCATCATTCCTGGATCACTACATGGACGTTCCTGTCGACCTGTCCAAAGTTCTCTTCGTCTGCACAGCAAACGTGACGGACACCATCCCCCGACCGCTACTGGATCGGATGGAACTCATCGAACTGTCCGGGTATGTGGCTGACGAGAAGATGGCCATTGCGGAGAAATACCTCGCTCCGGCCGCGAAGGAGCTGAGCGGTTTGAAAAATGCTGACGTGGCGCTGGAAAAGGACGCTATTGAGGAATTGATCAAGTTCTACTGCCGGGAGAGTGGTGTTCGGAACTTGAAGAAGCAGATTGAAAAGGTCTACCGGAAGGCTGCTTTGAAGATCGTGCAAGACCTAGGCGAGGACGCTCCCCCCGAAGGAGCCGACCGAGGCCAAGCCGCCCAACGAGAATCGTCCGCTCCTGGTTCTTCGGTCCCTGAAGCATCAACCACTGAGGCGCCGCGAGTAGCCTTGACGGTTCCGGAAACAGTGCATGTTAGCATCGGCAAGGACAGTCTGAAGAACTTTGTGGGGCCTCCTGTCTTCACCTCCGATCGCTTGTACGAGACTTTCCCTCCCGGTGTGACAATGGGCTTGGCCTGGACGAGCATGGGAGGTGCGGCACTCTACGTCGAGTCTATCTTGGAGAATGCACTCACGCCTGACTCCCAACCGGGACTTGAATGCACCGGCAACCTCATGACCGTGATGAAGGAGTCCACCCAGATCGCATACTCCTTTGCTAAGTCTGTCCTTGCTGAACAGTTCCCGGAGAATCGGTTTTTCGAAAAGGCCCGAGTACACCTGCACTGCCCAGAAGGTGCGGTCCAGAAAGACGGTATGCTTTTTGCCCTCTACGGATCTCCGTCCCCTTTCTCCGGTTATCTAGTTACTGCTAGTTTAATTGTGGCCTGATGCGTGCTAACCCTACCAGGGCCCTCCGCCGGGATCACCATGGCGACCTCTCTGCTCTCCCTAAGTCTTAACCACCCCCTGGACCCGACCATTGCTATGACCGGCGAACTCACCGTGACTGGGAAGGTCTTACGCATCGGAGGGCTCCGGGAAAAAACCGTGGCAGCTCGTCGTGCCGGCGCGAAGAGAATAATCTTCCCATCGGACAATATGTCCGACTGGCTGGAACTCCCTGAGGTATGTGCTTGACTTGATCTTATCACTGTCTCTACAACATCATCCTGCCATTGACCCAAAGTGTACATCAAAAGTACTAATTGTGGGCTTTATTGCAGAATATCAAACAAGAAATCGAAGGACATGCCGTGAGCTGGTACTCCGATGTGTTCAATATCGTCTTTGCAAACCTGGACCCCGATGCTGCCAAAACCCTATGGAAAGAGAAGCTCACGAAGCCCACAGATTCCTCCGAACCTTCCTGAGGGAGAAGGGGAGATGACAATGTGTAATTGTCTGTTTTTATTCATCGGGGATGTCCACTGCAGTTTCACGCTGTCTTCGTACCTCCTCATATTGTATTATTGTATGCTGACCGAAAACGAGCACACCAATATTTATGCCTATGATTGATTCTATATATTTGTATATTGTATATTTCTCCTCTCCTCTCCTCCCCTCCCTTCCCTTGGATTCGCCCTGTCTTTTCCTTTTTTTTCCTGCCCTTTCCATTCTCACAGGGCTTTTTTCCACTCATGATAAAGTATCATCTCTTGGCCTTATTGGTTGACATCATATCACTCGGGCTAGCTGCTACTATCGCTTCACATGCATTGTAGGGAGTTGTTTTCATCCTTTTGGTATTGTTTGATCTTTTTTTAAACCTACCAAATTCCTCAATTTCGACCTTGAGACCTTTACCCTTAACTTATTCCTCTTTCTATATATTTAGATATTTAGACGTGTGACAAAGAAGGGATAAACCATGCATATAAAAAGACTGTAATAGAGACAAATTTCCTTCTTTGAGATCCATTTGCTAACGGGATGTGTCATGTCACTATAATGGACCCTTCAGGCTATCAAAGGTGTAGCCGCAGTTCTACTGAATTTAACGCCAGAGTTACTCTACAGTTCCGGCGGACTAAAAACCGACCCCAAATCCGAGTGAAAATACATCAACCACCAACTCTTATAACTTCACCACAACCACATAGTATTTAATTCTAGGACCTAGGATCTTTAGTTTAGAGGCCATGCTACATTTCCTAGGGTTCAGATTATTTAGAAAGGGGGTGATTGCATTGTTATAACTTCTGGAAGTGAGACACGTTTGTATGTAAGCTTCCCAAAATGTCCGCACCAAGCCACCCAATGTTGGGTGTAATCACGTACCTTTCGATCCCGTGACCCACTCCCGCCTCTTAGTTTCACGCCAAGAAGGACCTTTTTTTAATGAAATTGGCATCCAATTATTATTAGTCAAGCCGGCCCTCTTTTACATGTATCCTTCTATTCTGTCGAGTATAAGCCAAGGGATTGAAGTGATCCAGTGATCCAAAGAGCAGTCTGCAGGCTTCTCTTCTTCCCACTCTTCTCGTTTCCAGCTGTGTAAATGTCGGTTCACCTTCGGTGATGGATGATACAAGTATCAAGTATGTAAAGATGTTCGTTGGTTTTGCTTCTAAATTCCTATGGTGGCGGAATCTTAGAACTTGCCCTAAGGGTTCAAATTTTTCTGATTGGTGGTCATGTAGTATTAGTAGTGGGAAGCCCCAAAGAAGTGAAAAAGAAAGAGAATCCGAGCCAAATGGTCACTGCCTGCTCTATGTTTCTGCATGTATAACTGATCTAAGGAAACCCAAGCATGACTCGTCTAAATAAGCGAACAATCCATCTTAGACGCTTAGGCCTGGAATGCTCTCGGCGGAAAAAGGCAAGATTGGAAGAGCAAGATTCTGAGATCTCTTGTTCTGATACTAATTATGAGTCTGACTCTGACCAATCGAGCTTGGGGTCAAGTTTCGAAGCCGGAGAATCACGGGAGAATGATACCCATCCATCCTCTACCGATTCCAAGGCGATATTGAGCTAGGAACAGGGAGCAGAGAAAGGATTGAGAACTTCATCATACGGGTTTGTCTATTATATGTCTCTTACATACAGTTTGATAAATAAACATTGAATAACCACTATTACATAGATAGATTCGGTTCGAAGTCAACCAGAGCACGCCGCGGGCGACGAAAAGAACGTGAGCTTGGCCCGGGAGGGTTCGAAAACGCTGAACATTATAGGCATGTTCAAAAGGCAAAAAGACTTTGAAATCTCTTTAAAGCCTGTAGAGCATTATAATAAAGGAGGTTCTCTTCCAAGTCAAGCCGGATTAGAACGAGGAGTAACGCAAGAGACAAGACCTGTAGAGCCCTGTAAGGATGTAAAGACTGCGAGAGCTTGCCTTCCAAGTGCAATTCAAATAGTGAGGTCAGCCCCTTCTCTTATTATCCTATTGATACTATTCCAGAGTGTTGCACTTGGCAACTTCTTTCATCGCAGCCAGGTTTCATGTCCCAAAAGTGTGAGATTGAGGAACGTCTCTAAGGCACATCTGGCCCGTAGTGATGACCAATGATCTAACTTGATTTATGGCATGACATCACGTGATCACGTGACATACTGAGTTCTCGGAAGGGTTCAATTTAAATCCTCTCACCAAAACCATGTGCTGTTTAGTCAATAATCACTCAGGCCTGTGACGCAGAATTTAAAATTTCAAAACAAAATTTTGTAGAGTAGCCATTCTTCTTCAAAATGATGCTTTCGGAATCTTTATTTCATGGGTTGGGGTGGCGTTATTATTGTTGGCGTTGTGTTGGTTTTCAGGGCAAGTTTTAAGGTTCTGCCACCATACTGCCTAACACAACGATGATAAAACAAAGCGAGGTCACGTGAACAACCGAACTATATAGTGCCTTGTTCAGACAGTAAGCTTCATGCCTTATGATACTTAATCAATGTCTAGCAGCTAACTATACATATGATTTAAAGATGTCACCAAAGAGCTACAACCGAGAAGTCAAGCACAACATAAACCTTAACATTTTATTTATTACTGTCTCTCAGCACTGAGTCAGTGCATCAGAATGGCACGGTGAAAAAGAGTAGTTACAGCTAGCATTAACAATGGGAAGCGAGTGAAACACGGTATAGAGAGTCAAATAACAAGGGCGATAAGTGCCGCTCAGAGGTCAGCGGTGGATGAGGGCGAGATCGTTTTGTGGGGTGATGTCCATGTTGAAGAACTGGAGGAAGAAGCGGAGAATTTAAATGGCGAGAGCTTTGAAGATACAACAGACAATGATGAAGCAGCAGGAGTAGATGAGGGAGGCCACATCGATTGGTGGGGAGCCGGTGATGCTTAGAGAGAAAGGGTAGTAAGACGCAAGAATGAAAGGATTGGACTCAAGCCACACGAAAGAACGTTGCGGAGACAACAAGAGGAGAAACATACTATAGGGATAGGATGGTGTATGGGACAGAGGAATTTCGAGAACAGTGTTATAAGTCCCATAGCCGTATAAAAGCTCGAGATATATATAACAACCCCCTTGGTGTGGGGAAAGAGGTTTTTGATGCAGAGCTTGTGGGGGTGTGCCGGGCCCTAGAGCTGGCCCTTACGATCCGAGGCAGGGGGACAGTTACAGTCCTGTTAGATTCTCGCGCGGCTATAGAGAGGGTTCGGGCACAAGCAGAGGCCCTCGAGGGCCAAGGGCGGAAGGTCGCGGTTCAGTGGATCCCTGGACACTGCGGGGTAGAGGGTAATGAGAAAGCCGATCAAGCAGCGAAAAAAGCAGCGCCTAAGCCGCCACGAGGGGAGTTGAGGGAACTCTCCATAACCTACGCCCGCAGAGCTCGGACAGCGGCAGCTGGTGCCTATAGGAGGGAGTGGATGGAGCAGGCACTCCGGAATAGGGCACAGACGTATCGGGCACAGCCAGGATGGAAGCAGAACCCGGCCGTGGCAGCCGCCCCAAAAAGCTGGCAGGACGATACTACCAGCTCAAGGTAGGCCATGCAGCGATAGGGGCACACTTACTGAAAACTCGAGCTCGAGAGAGTGAAGAGTGTCAATGGTGCCGAGAGCCGGGGGAAACAGTCCGTCATCTCCTTGTCGAGTGTAGGAGTGGCGCAGGCAGCGGGAAGTCCTATATCGAGACCTTAGAAAGGCCGGCATCACGGAGCCATCTACGGTTTCTAACAAATACGACAGTAGGATGTCCTCGGGGAGATCAAGGGGAGACGGATAGGGCTAGGAGAAACGATGAGTGGGGTTTAGAGGCCCTGGGGCAGGTAGCCTGCAGAGGTAGCCAAGAGGAAGGGCCCAAAAGCCGGACTGGGGCGAGGAAAAAGAAATTTGAATGGTCAAAGAAGGGTAAGAGCCGAAAGGCTGGTTACAGATGATAATCTTGATTAAACTCAATCTCCAGCTCCAGCCAATGATTCAGTCCCCTAACATACGCTTACTAAGCAGGGGAAAAATGACCATTCAGTTTTAGTCCGCTGGAACTAATTATCTCGAAGACCACACATAGTAGAGAGGTTTAGTTGTCGCACTTAGCGCTGTTCAACCCGCTGTTCAACTTTCTAGCCACAACTAAACCTAACAAAGTTTAGCCGTTGTTCAACAGATGAACAAGCTGTTCAACTGTTGAACACCCACTAAATAGATTAATAATCACTTTAATTCTACCACGCAACTCTGTAGCCTTAAAGACTTAGAACAT
>JAHQZX020000184.1:0-15250 GCA_019804575.2 Pseudotulostoma volvatum | reverse complement strand
GCTTGATATTGACAAGTGTGAATTTGGAGTAAAAGAAGTCAAATACTTAGGTCTTATCGTAACGACAGAAGGCATTCAAATGGACCCTGAAAAAGTTACAAAGCGCTTTTAACGAGCTCAAGAATGCATTTCTGACAGCACCGCTTTCTTGTCTTTTCCTTCTTTCCTTTTGCAAGTTTGATCTTCTCGTATATAGCTGCCAATAGATAGAGATAGGAATTCTTTCTTTCTCTTCTTAGATTGAGCGATCGTTACAATTGGCTCACTTTGACCCGGATAAGGAAACTTGGGTTGAAACCGACTCCTCAGATTTTGTAAGCGCTGGAGTCCTCTCACAAATGCATAATGGCGTGCTTAGACCTGTTGCTTTTTTTTCGAAAAAGATGTCACTAGCATAGTGCAGCTACATGATTTACGACAAAGAGCTCCTTGCAATAATCCGCAGCTTTGAGACATGGCGCCCTGAGAAAAGCCTGTCAAGGTTTACACAGACCACGGTAACTTGGAGCACTTTATGACAGCAAGACAGCTTAACCCCCGCCAGGCTCACTAGGCAGAATTCCTTAGCGAGTTCAACGTTAAAATCATGTACCGGCCTGGAAAACAAGGCGAGAAGCTTGACATTCTAACTAGACGCTCGTAGGACCTACCTAAAGGATTTGATGATCGCGAGAAGGAGCGGTTCCAAACACTACTCCAAAATCATTACCTCGATGATGATATTAAACTTACCCTGTGCGCAACCTTCGGCCTAGTACCCGATATTTTACTGCCTGCCGAACAAAGTCCTATCCCCCAGCAGCCGACCACAGGCCAATGTTGATGATAATTTCTCAGATGTTAGCTCACTTACCGACGTACCCGAGAGTCATGCCTTGCGATTGCGATTCATAGACCTACACGACAAAGACCGTTTTGCTGGCCACCCAGGACCTAAAGGTACCTACCGCTTACTCCAACGGAATTACTACTGGCCAAGAATGAAACAGGATTGTGAACAATACGCAGGATACTGTACTACATGCAAACGGAGTAAAGCCCAAAATGTCAAGAAGCAAGGCTTGCTGAAACCGCTACCTATCCCACAGCACAAGTGGGTAGATATCTCTATGGATTTCATCGAAAAGTTACCACCATGTACACGACGCGGGAGAACCTTTAGACACTTGTTGGTTGTTGTTGACCGCTTAACAAAGGGTCGAATCGAAGAACCTATGGAGACTAAAAGCGTAGAAGAGGTTGTAGAAGTTATGCACCGCCGAATTTTCTGCGAAAAAGGACTTCCTCGGTCAATTGTATCAGACCGCTGCAGTGCTTTTGTTAGTCGTTTTTGGACCTGTTATTGCCAACGTTACAGCGTCAAGACAAAGCTATCATCAGCTAGCCACCCTGAAACTGATGGTCAGACAGAAAGTGCCAATAAGATCATAAAGAATTTCCTTCGATCATTTATCAATTACCACCAAGATGATTAGGTTGATTGGATTCCAGACTCTCAACTTGTCGGGAACAATCCTCCGCCAATGCATAGGCTACAGGTATGACTTCTTTCTTTGCAGAGCATGGCTATCACCCTCGCACTGGCATCGAGCCTCCAGGTACTTATGAGGCAGCTAGCAATCCCGAAATGGAAGCAGCCGATAAACTCGTTGCCCGAACCGAAGCAATCCACGAGTGGCTTCAGAATGAAATTACTTGGGCTCAAGAATCTCAGGAACGCCATGCCAATGCACATCGGCAGCCACACCCAGAGTATCGAATTGGTGACAAGGTTTATATTAACGCTCGTGATTTTTCATGTCCACGTGAGAGCCAGTCTTTAGCGAACAAGAATGCAGGCCCCTGGTCAATTACCCGAATTATTGACAACAAAGCCTACGAAGTTGCCTTGCCAGAGCACATGCTCATCGCTGGGGTTTGCCCGGTATTCCATCCTTGGAAACTTCAAAACAGTCCCTATCCTGGGTAAGTCACTGACCCACAGCCACCGATTATGATTACTACTGATCCTGATGAAGCTTGGAATGGGAGGTTAGCACATGGCCCAAATTATCTAAAACTCAGATAACATGTATATATGCTATAAGCTTTTTGTCGGTAAAACACGGTGGTTGTGTATACACACGGTTAGTCCAATTGCATAATCATAAAATCTTTTCTTTCTGAATAGAAGGATAAAAGGATACGGAACCGGGTAAACCAAATCTCCGGCCCCGAGAAGGCCATTTGTATACACATCGTACTAGTAATTATCGTATTTTTTTGAGAGCCGGTTTTATTTTCTGAGCTTGGGTGACCTAAGAGACAGTACTGACAAATTCGCCTCCAACTCAACATCAGCAACATTCAACGTCTTCTTGCCTTGTGGATCGTTTAGGTTTACTCTTTGTAGGCTTCGGCTTTGGTTGCGGCCTTTTTTGGGCTCTCCATAACCTTGTTGGGGTACTACACCGTCGTTTTTGCCAAGCTGCCTTTGTAAGCTATCCCTTTCCCGCACAACTTCATTGAGTTTACGTTCAAACTCCCACCTTTGTTTTTTTACCACATTTTTATCTGGTTGCTTCTTCTTATTCTCTCCTTCTGCTGTGTCTTTTCGACTTTGAATTTCTTCATCCTGACGATCTTAGATGGGCTGAAGATCAAGTGCCCAGTTCCCTCCCCTGACCGCAATTGCTGCATTAAATTTGTGACGAAGCTCACTTCTACTATTACTAATCTATTAAATAAGAAGAGATAGATAGAAGAAGGTGTGATTAACGTAAAACTCTAGCTATGGAAAGGAAAGAAAAAAGAGAGGTTTACTCTATCAGGGATGTGTTGATATATATATACATTGGAGGTCATGTGGGTGGTAAAGATTGGCAGAAATTAATGTGGCCCACCTCACAAAATTCATGCCTTTTTGATGTTGTCTCTTTTCTTGATCGAGTTGATCCATGAAATTGCGGTTTTCATGTCGGAGAATCTCATTCCCCGCGGCTAGTTTCTCTATAGTATTTGCGGCCTTCTTTGCTATACCGTTAGGCGAACCCTCGCGAATCTGGCGAGTAAAACGGCGTGTTTTCTTCGAGTCAACTCCTGACAAGGCAGATGAGCCTGTTGCTGCCGTAGATGGCCGTGATTAATGTTTTTCGGCTTCTGCGGGGCCGACTTTTTTGATAACTATGCTGGGATCAAAAGAGTTGAGGCCAACACGTGACTGTTCACTTCTAATGTTTCCCTTGGAGAAAGACCTGACAAAAGCTAGCTACAACAATCCAAAGAACTCTCTCTTTGAGAATGGCCGTTTTTCTTGGCTTTCGAACTCCCATAAATAGGGTTTTTGGGCATAGAACTGTGAAGCCGATGGATTGAGTGAGGAGGGAACACTGCGACAAGAATTCGGTGTTCGCGGCACCAATCAAGGAATCGTATGTTTACATGGCTTCTGTGCCCATTGAGAATAAGCATACGGTAATCCCTACCCTGACAAGCTGCCTTAGAATAGCAATCAAATACCGTTGTAAGCCGCTCAATCCCCAAATCGTCGTTCGTCCAACCAGCGGGAAGGAAGCAAAGTGCGCCTTATGCTTCGCTTCATCCCGCTCCGCAACCCAAGTATCCATCCCAGTTAGCCTTGGTAGATCAATGTTGGGGGAATCCAGGAACCATCCATGCAAATTGACCCTATGCATGTAACCCATTCCCGGTTGCCATCATGACCTGTTCCAAAGAGCAAACCTTGGTGGAAGGCTTGCTTTGAATAGACTCTCTTAAGCTTCCGAAGGACTCCAATGAGAAATCCTTCTCGTCCATATTATAGGTGTTTTTTTTCATGGACTTCGTACTGGTATAGTTTCTCCGAATCTATCGATTCCTTAGCATAATCCAAAAGCAATTCCGAAGTACAAACTTCCTCACAAGGAAGTCTATAGGCTCCCGGACTATCCGCATTTTGACGGCATAGATCCATTATCTTTAAGAAGCCGGAATCAAGCGCTTGACAAAGTCTCAGGGCCAGCTCTTTCCCACTCGAATTTTGACGATATTGAAAACAAAATTTCGGACCATTTATACTACGGGCGGAATGCCCCGAATTGACAGTTTACTAAGATAATCAATAAGAACCCTTTCTTGGGCTGGCGACAGTTTACACTTGTATACTAGTAGCCTATCTGCCTCATTGTTTTGGCGTTAAGATTTCTTGAGAGTGTAGAACGGTTGAAATTCCATTTTCAGCAGTAGCCTTAATATTTGGCGCTTCCTGGAATCTCAAATCATTCAACGCCTTGTCAATCGGCCTTGTTTTGACGGAGTTATGAATGTTTGAAGTTACTGTGAGCGTGGTGGTGAGGGGTGTGCATCTCATAGGTTGCTCTGGCATGGTTACTTAGATATTAGAGCATTTTAGCTGCCGAAACTTGTTCCCTTTCGGGAAGCCAAGACCAGCTAAGAAATTACCCGAACAGGGAGGCGGTAGCCCCAAACCTCGACATCTTGTCGAATTGTTTAGTAACAACAATACACGCGTAAGTTCAAGACTATAGGGTGGAAAAACCTCATTCTGCGTTCAACTAAATCTGGCCAGTTTTCTAGCAAAAACTCACTGGATATATCGCGTTGCCTGATGTGCTTCAACCGTAGAAAGACATTCATAGAGATATATATTATTATTAAATCTACTTTACGCCCGATTCGTATCCCTTTTGGGCCCATGCAGGCAGCGCACTCTCTAGTTAGGACAAGACCCACGTCTCGCGTGGGAAAACCTAGGTCTCCTTATATGCCGGTGCGTTGAGGCCACCACCTGTGCTCCCTCTGGCTTCGCGTATCCCACTATGTCCATAGGCCAGCTATGGGAGAAGCCTCATCATCCTCCGTCTAAACCCTCGGTTCCCCCCCTGTATTCTAGCGACTCAAGCGGTCGCCACCCACTCCGGTCCTCCTCAGTTATCTCCTTGGCACACCTGAATTGAGGGACCTGGCAGATAAGCCATAACGTGACTGCTTTTAGTCATCTTCCTGTGCTGAGCACCTTGTCGTAGTCTGTGGTGCCAGCATCGCCAGCAGCCAGCATGCGGTCTCGGCCAGCGATCTACTACGGTCATACTACCAGTATCCTCGGAAATTCAGCCTAGATAAAATAAGATGATGCAATAAAACGGTAATAAAAGAAAGGGGTGGTGCGACAACAGAGAATATAGCAAGGAGATGCGGGGAGCAGATACGATAACACAGAATAGTCTAAGGAAACTGACTAGTAGCTCACTGCTCTTAGAGCTTTGAGCGGTACTATACTAAGCACAATAATGCAATAATGCGACAATGGGATAGTAGGAGGATGCAACAACACGTAAGCTAAGAAGATCCACAGTCAGCTTAGTGGTATTCTCAGAAAAACTCAAGTACTACAATAACACGTTACAGCAACGCGATAATACGATAGAGGCGATAATTTAGGATGATCTAAGGAAACTTACAGTTACCTCAGTGCTTTCAAATGGGGTAAGAGGATGCGATAACACAGGTAACGTAAGGCTTACAGCTAGCTCAATATTCCAGAAGGATTTGGCGATGTAATGATCTAATACTGTATTAACGTGATGATATGACAACAGCGACGAAAAAATATGGCGACATAAGAAGGTTTATAGTCGGCTCCGTATCTCAGGTAACGCAATAACGTGATACTATATCGGCGCGACGACGGCAAGAAGAGGATACAACGGCACGAGAGTACCTAGGAAGACTTGCAGTTCGCTCGGTCTTCTCGAAGGGATTAAGTGATATAATGGCGCGGTACTAAAACCATGAGACGACGCGATGACGAAGGGATACAATAACACGAGATAGCCTATAAAGATTCAGGCTCGGACTTACTACTAGTACAATTGGCTCAATGCTCCTGAAAGGGTTAATGTAATGATGCAAAGAAGACTCATAGTGAGTACATTTCAAGTATCGGCTCAGTTGTAATGCTTGTGCTAAGGCGTTTAGTCTGGCGGGGGGTGGCATACCGTGTAAAAAGTCAGTAAGTGCAAAGTCATTATTTAGTAGGGGTGAAACCAAATCGCGAGTATACCTGAAGCTACCGTGACATCTGCATGCTCAAGCGAGACGCAGAGTGTTTTCGACCGTCGGGTCGATAAAGACAGGGTGCAGGCGAGAATGCTTTCATGATCCTCCATCCTCGCTTCACTCCAAAGCAATTGACTCTAAGTAATGTTAACATCTTCAAGTGTAATATTACTGCTGTACTAAGAGGGGATCCTGCGGAAACCTTGTACTTACTCATTTATGGTTGCGATAACTGAACTACACGACCTGTGTGTTGACACCACATGTTGTCTAGCGGGTTGCTTTTGACAGAGCCATCATGAGAGAATTGAAGTCTTGATCTATGCCTTATACTGGTAGCTGCTATTAGATTAGAAGGAAGTTTCAAAATTGCACAATCGATCACTCTGCTCGGCACTCCTTACCGATATTTGGCAGTCTTTTCATTATCTTGGATGGATAACTTGTCGCCAAGTTAATATAATCGTCGAATATTTTTCAAAGCATATTCGTGTTATAAACTAGAGCTGATAGTTGATATGTTGCTAGACATCTACTGTAGCAAGGGAATAGCAGAAACAGGCTGGCTTGGAGAACAACTTGTAAGTGGAAGAGTGAGAAGCTTGTTGTCCAATGATCATCATAGACGCGGAAATTCTCGTCAAGTGTAAACAATGATTAGGTCATTCAACTAAGCGGCGTTCTATGGCAAAACGGAATCCCCCACTAGTGAACTACTGCTACCAGCTTATTTAGCCTACAGCTCCTCCCGGTGTGAGGCAGCGGGCGCTGACTTTACCACTACACCACAACGCCAAAAGGCCCAATGGATGACTTACCAAGTCATCCAGTCAGCGTACTATATGTCAGGTGCCTGACACCCGGCGACTTGAAGATGTTGCCCTCGCGAAGGGTAATCATACGGCGCATCGCACCGATTGCGTTCCAGATTTCATACCTTGACTCCCTTTAAGCCAACTGGTAAAAGAGTATTATAAACAGACTCGCAGTTATAGACTATATAGCTATAATATAAAAATATGTTATTTATGGTTTGGTTAATATTTATGACTATCGATTAATTCTCCATCCACTCTTCATAGAAGGATAATAGATAAAAAAAGACCAAAAACGGACAATCTCGTACTCACTTATAAATGGGTTATAAATGGGTAATAAACACCAATCTAGTTGGAAACTATTGGTGCCAGCATATCCGGCAATTTTCCTTTCAAAACCACTGAATTATCTTGAACTGAAATAAACCTAGATAAGCTACCCAGGCAAGTACATATCCAGCCATATGTGCAATCACTCATGCGCACAAGCCATCTTCACTCATGTAGTCTCTTCGTCAAGGGTATCCTTGGTGCCAACCTTCTGCCTTTTACGATTGGTTCTATCTTCTTCCGCCTCGTCTCTGATTCGATCTGGGAAGCTCCATTGCAGAGAGTCCTCAAACTCGGTTCCATCCGATGTATCAGACTCGAGCGAGTTAGTACCCGCGGTTGAAATAGAAACCATCCTATTGCTAGATGATGTAAAAGGCTGGGATTCCGGAAGCTTATCTTGATCCTTTCGATTCGCTGCCTCAATGAACTTATCTCTCCACTCCTTTGCTAAGTCTCTACCATTCCGAAATGCAGCTATCCCTTGCCGACAGGTTTCAGGGATGTCGACTAATGAATACGATCTAAGGGGAGTCATGACATATTCGGGACGGCCTTCAGGACTGGTGGGCTTGGTCAGATGAGTGGTGTATATCCTGAGAGCGCCCCCGTGATAGATCGATGTCAGGGTGTAAGCGTTGTTGTCGTAGACCGGTTTACCCTGCCCATATGACTGAAGACTGTGCATTCCTCTTGCGCCCAGCGCGCCATTGTAGGTGGCTTGTCGTATGGCTTCTGCTAGAGAGCCATCCAGCCCCTTCGTTTCTAGAAAGAAGTTCGGCGCCATCGGGAGGCTGTCCTGTGTTGAGGGGATGATACAGTCGTTGAGCGCGTTGCGGATTTGTCGGTCAAGTTGTTCAGGGCGAGCACCATAGAAGTGATCTGGATTACCGGCAGCAAGCGTGCCGTCTGTCAAGGGGGCAAGGTTGTTGAACGGGTATCCGCCCCCAACGCATTTAGCATCCCTAATTTTGCCTTCAATAATTGGAACTACAGTCGTTATCACTGGTTTCTCCTTAGAGTCATGCGCATCCGCCTCCATAACTTCTCTAAATTCTTTCTTGGAGAACTTTGATGGTGAAAGGGAAGCTCTGGGTTGGGCGAGTCTTTCCTTGATCTCCTCCCATTTATCTGGGCTTGCTGGTCTTCGGCCACTGGGATATTCGTATACCGGGGG
Organism: Pseudotulostoma volvatum; assembly: GCA_019804575.2. NCBI lineage: Eukaryota > Fungi > Ascomycota > Eurotiomycetes > Eurotiales > Elaphomycetaceae > Pseudotulostoma > Pseudotulostoma volvatum. The sequence goes on along the minus strand of JAHQZX020000184.1, from coordinate 6,868 downwards.
GAAGACACTATGATCAATGAGATTCTGTCCAAAGTTACGATCATACACCGTCGTGTTTGTCTTGGTCGTAGTAGTGGTATTTGTAATGAGTTTACTATTGGAAATAGGCATAGTAGTTCGCTTTCGGACACGGTAACTGGGCAAGCTAGAACTCATCGCGTGATTAAGAGTGACTATAGGTGCTGGATACTGGAGAGGGAATAGTCAGTTGATGCAAGCATATATTGGGCAAATACATACATTTCTCAAATCTGACAGATCTGGGCCACCGTGCCTCGCAAGCCGCCTGATGTCATTCAGACACTTTGCATTACAGATGGCGAGGAACTCAGTGGTGGATTGGGTAGGTTGATAATTTCTCTTCACCTTAGCGCTGTATTTTCTCGTGAGCGGTCTGCGAGATCTTTGACGCGGCAATGGAAGGGGCAGACTTGGAGCCGATTGAGTGTTCCTTCGGTCTAGCTCTCTCAGCGCGGATTTGGTCAGCCAGACCTTCGACAAGTGATCCCAAAATTCTGGCGGTGGTTGAGAATGAATTGGATGGTTGAGCTTCTGTCTTTTTGGTTGAGGTTGCGATGTTTTGTTCAGTTGAAGTCGTACCGGATTCGAGAGTTGTGGTCTGGACATGTAGCAATCCACAGCACGCGTAGGTGCTTCGGTAGATGAAGATGTAGATGAGATACGGCGGCGCTTATATCCTGCCATGATGGGAATCCGTAAGCCACAATCACTCTTGGCAACAAGAGATGAAGGTATCCTACTAAGTCGCCAACATGAATGCAGAAGACCCGTAGTCAACTCAACCTTGTTCAAATTGTACTAGTAATATCTTTATTCTAAGCCGCTTATGTAGTGCTCTTTGACTGGGGTAAGACTTGGCGATGACCTCGAGCGGCGCGTCAAGGAGATAACAGGCCATGGAACTTGTTTTGGTAGATGCCCCTATTTACAATATTATTGTGCATACATCGGCTTAACCCCATCGAAAGAAACTCAAACATAAATAAGTGCAACAAACCGTAAATTAACTGGAATTGCATGGGGGTTGCCTTTCAGTCTACAAAGAGATCAGAATGTGACAAAGGAGGAGTATGATGCCAGCCTCACTCTTGGGCCCTACCAAAAATCCAGAACAGGAACCTTTGGAAAGTAGTTATAATATCCAATACAAAAGTGCAACCAAAAATGCCACCATTTTCAAAGCTACGCAACGCCACACCACCACATGGAAAACGAAATCAGAGACTGTAACTCTATAGATAATTGGTTTAAGAGTAAAGTTACGGAAAGATATATTTAATAATCGTAATGGGAGCCTAGGGGTTCGTTTGAAAACAGGTCACTTTTTCGGAGATGTCCCCTCGCGGGCGCTTTACCATTTTGGGAAGGCGGTATACATTCAGCCGATGTAAAAAAAATACGGACATATGTATGGTAAGATATAGGGGTCGGAAATGGTATATTAGGTATTTAAAAAAAAAATAAAATAAATGCCAGGTATTTACCTAGTAGATATTTTCAAAATACCAAAATACCAGGAGTATATATAGGTAGTATGGCTGCTACAAAGTATCTTTTGTATTCGCCTCTTTATCATCAAATTTACAGACATATTCAAAGCCAGATTCTCAAACTCCTCCTCTTGATCTTCGGTGAGATTATACCAAGTGAGAGCTGGCTCTGATGGCTGTCGCCATAGCACCTTACTATTCATGTAGATGAATATAAGCATATCGGTCTTATCAGCTGAGAGGCGTGACCGTTATTTATCTTCAACGAAGTTCATGGCTAAAAAGCTTCGCTCCGATGGCACTGAGTTTGCGGGTGTTGATAAGACCAGGACTACAGGCCAACATCGACAAATGCGAATTCCATGTGAAGCGAACGAAGTATCTAGGATTGATAGGAATGGAGGGTCGCAACGGATATAGGTTGCAAATTCTACTAAAACCAGAATGCCCGGAAGAGGGAATCCTCTCTGAAGAGAAAATGCCAGAAAGTTCCTCTGTACTAGCACCAATTGGAGAATCGTCACCTACCATAATTGAGAGAGTGCTATCTGAAAACCTTACCTCACCAACGCTGGAGGAGTTCCGGACCAAGGCTAGAGAGGGACTACCAAGTGGAAAATTGAGGACGGTAGATTACTCTTCCGAGGGAGATTGGTAGTGCCTGATGAGGGAGATTTAAGGGCAAGACTTCTTGATGAAATCCACCGTCAGACTTCCATAGCCCATCCAGGCTAGAAAAAGACGAAAGATTGGTACGAAATCGATATTACTGGCCAGCATGGAGTCATGACATTGAGCGATACGTGGACAACTGCATGGTTTGCAAACGAATGAAAACGAATCGGGACAAGACACCGGGACTATTGCATCTACTACCAGTTCCCTCTCGTCCATGGCAACATGTCAGTATGGATTTTCGTTCATTCCCAAAAGATCGTCATGGATATGATGCAGTGTTCGCAGTAGTGGACCGCTTAAGCAAAAGGCCCATATCAATTCCCTGTCACAAAACCATCTCCACGAGGGAAATGGTCATGCTGTTCTTAGTTCATGTATATCGATGGAAGGGCCCACCGGACACTATCGTGTCGGACAGAGGAGGACAATTCATCTCCGACTTTTGGGATGAGTTTTGCAAATTACTAGGCGTCAAGCTTAAACTTTCTACTACTGATCATCCTCAAACTGACGGGCAGACAGAAATATGGAATCAATATATGGCCCAAAGACTTCGTCCATTTGTGAATTACTATCAAGATAACTGGTCAGAGTTACTGCCTATTATTGACTTCGCAAGTGCGACTCTATCTCAGGACTTGATAGGCCTCTCCCCTTCATGATAGATAGTGGCTATGACCCCCGAACCTCATTCGATTGGCAGGCAGCAACGCCACTTCAGGGCATTAAACTGGATCTTCGTGAAGCTGTGAGGCAGCGGATGCTGACTTTACCACTACACCACAACGCCAAAAGGCCCAATGGATGACTTACCAAGTCATCCAGTCAGCGTACTATATGTCAGGTGCCTGACAGAAGCGCAGGTATGGATTAAGCGTATGCAAGACGCATGGAATCATGCCAGGGGACAGATGGAACACGCACAAGCGCAGCAGAGCTTACAAGCGAATAAACACCGCCGTGAAGAGTGTGAGGAATGATCCCAACTAACCACGTGACCCACCGACCACATGACCTAAGCATCAATAAGTCCGCAGGCAGATTTCTTCTCTTTTCTTTCCTTTCTCCATAGCTAGTATTCTCAGTGATAGCGCCTAATACTACAACTCTTCTCCCTTCCTTAGATTAGTAATAGTGTTAGCTGGCATCGTCACAAACTAAGAATTGGAACCTCCACCCACCTAGCCGAAAGCTGGCAGAGCAGTCAATGGGACCGTTTCAGATAATCGAGAAACTAAGGAACTCGTACCGTTTAGAGCTGCCAGAGAGCATCAAAGTTCATCCAGTATTTGCACCTGAAAAGCTTCGCAGAGCTACGAGAACAGAACCATTGAGAGGGCAAATAATAGACCCACAACCACCTGTTAATATCAATGGCCAGGATGAATGGGAAGTGGAAGAAGTGTTGGCAGTTCGCTCGGTTCGCAACAGGCTACCTTATAGGGTCAAATGGGTGGGACATGACAACGACTGTATGGTATCCAGCAAGGAACTTCAAGAACTCACCCCATAGGATTCGTGACTTTCACACACAATATCCCAATCTCCCCGGACCCGACATCTTCCTGGAAGAACAGGAAGAGGATGACTGTCTACAGGATCAGAGCTGAGATCTGGTTACTCCGAAAGCAGTATGCCTGAGGGCAGGTCTGATAACCTTTCTTTATGCCATTACATACCGCCCACTGATTGGGGTCAGTAGGTATGCGGGCCGTGCTACTTGTATTCTTTTTCTTGTACCTTTTTACAAGTCTCTTTCTTTCCTTCTCTATAGTAATACATTCTGAGTCATTGTATCCAATCTAGGTTTGGCTCGTTACAATATCAATCAACTCCATATATCGCTAGGACTACCCCTATTCTTATATATTCACAGTAGAGGGGTTGACTTCTATGCTGCCCTTATCTACCAAGACAGACTGAAGTCTTACCCGGGTAAGGTGTGCATCTTGCTTCTTTAGACAAGACATTTTATCATATATAGAAAAGAACGATCGTGAAAATGCAACCAATAGAAAATTGAAACAACTAGAGTAGCTGAGGCACTCAATATTCCCGTAACCCAACGCGTCGCGCGCATGTAATCTTCATATTATTACCACGATACATCATATTACGAATATTACAATACGGATCAATAAGCGCTGAGATGGCCTGTACATTTTAAAATTCCGCCACCATAGCAGCGCCGCACTTAACATGCATGGCCCACTCCCCACCTCACTAACACTAGTTTAACCAACTACGGAGAACACTATACCACTTTAGGATATATGTTTATTCACTTAGCTGGTACTTTGTTACAGACTTACAGTACTACCAGAGTAAATAAACATATATCCTAAAGCAGTATAGTATACTCCGTAGTTGGTTAAACTGTGTTAGTGAGATGGGGAGTGGGTCATGCAGCCACCCAATGGCATGTTAAGCGAGATCAAGCGAGAATAGAAGCTTGGGAAGCTAGTCTTACATACATTGTCCCTGCCCTGTAGGTTGTGAAAAATGTTAACAAATGCTGGACTTTCCTTTTCTTTATATGCATGTAGGGAGATGATTAATATTTCATTGAGAGTTTTTTTTTTCCGGGGTTGGTCAGGACGCAGTGCCCGGTCATTATACATTTTATTCCCCAAAATGCATAGGCTTTTAGGGCTATAAGCCACAATGAATTTTCCATTACAATTCCACATGCATTAGTGAGGATATTTGACAGCCTAGGCGGTCAATTGATCCTAGATTCTCATATCATAAGTGTACAGCTTTATAATTATAAACAGTTCTTATTGCTTTAATGCTTAGTATGTTACGTGTCTTCTCACGGTCGAGAGCAATGACCCAGGGCAGCAATATGAATACAGAATCAAAGTTCTCAAGTCTTTCTCCATGATAGAAGAACAAGGCTAGAACAGGTTGGAATGGTCATGCAGCTGGTTGATCCATTCCATTCAATTGTTTTTAAAATCTCCTCTGACGCTTTCCCTCAAATCCCGTTATCGCCACCATGTAGTTTTAGTTTTCCTTGCCTTTTTTTCTTTCTTTGTAATGTACTAGTTGCATGGTTTGATACATCCCTCAAGTTCCCTTTCAATCTGGCCATGTAATATCGGGGATCATCGCCAGATACAAAAGGTCTTGGGAAGGATGGGCGGGATTCTTTGATAAATATAAAGATGATGAAATCCAATTATGATTATATTCAATATTCGGTCAAGTTTCCTTTCAATTTAGCCACATAACGGAAGGCGTCCTCTCTAGATACAGAATATCTTGGAAAGCACCAGACATTCTTTGGTAAATAGAAAGGCGAAATCCTCTTTCATGGATTATAATTATATGGAATATTCCGGCAAATATGTCAGAGCCTGCTGAGGTTTGGAATGGGTGAGTATTATTATAAATACCTCTGCTCTGTAACGGATGCAAGATTGCTTTATTTTATTCCTTTTGGAAGTTCCCGATAGAATTGCTTTGATTTAAAATTTCCTTTTTTTTCTTTCTGTTTCTCTCTTTGGAGGTGTCTCCCTACTGTAACGGATTGGCTGGATCTTTTTCATTGTTTTCTCTTGTTTTCTTTCTTCTGGATTTTCCCTACAGAGGCGGAGCTATCTATAAAGGTTAGAAACTTCCCTACAAGGAACCCATTTTACCTGTAAGAGACTTACTTCCCTTTACTATTTAGTTTTTCATTCTTCAGCCTGGGGGCTTCCTACAACACCTAGGGTCTTTCTCAGATCCTGAAGCCATAAGAAGCCCCTTCTTCTTTGCTTTCTTGTCTGTTCCTTCTTTCCTTCTGCAAGTTTGCTCTCCTCATACATAGCCGCCTAGAGATAAAGATAGCGATCCATTATTTCTCTTCTTAAGATTGAGTGATCGTTACATACTCGTCACCTTGACTACCCTCCTATCAAGTCACGAAACTCATCCGGTATTCAAGTGACGATATATTGGAAACAGATTTTTCCGAGTTACTATCGATACAATCCGCCACCCCATCTACTTCTTATAACCCCTGACCATTACAAAATGGAATTTTTTCCTTTACCAGAGTTGTGGCTAATTGTGGCTGACAACTTAGACCGGATGATTGATGTCAACGCCCTTGCTAGAACTAATCGGGGTTTTTACAAAACGCTAAACACTTATCTTTATAACCGGCATGTGAAGAGCTCCAATGGATCTGCGTTATTATGGGCTGCATGGAATGACAAGATACAAACGGCTGAAATGTTGCTAAAAGCAAAAGCAGATGTTAACATCACCGACCGGATTGAGCATTTAACATCGGCGGGTTGGGAAACGCATTATAACATCCTTGTGATGATGCCCGAGACTTATTCTTATAACGTCAGATCCCTCCCCTCCCATGGATGGCATTCTAATCCACTATTATACGAGCCGAAGCCGGACATAGCGCAATGATCGAAGTCTTGCTGGATAATGGTGCCGATCGAAACCGTGGCAATTTCTTCAATATGGACCCAATTTCATTGGCAGCCATAGGGGGACATATAGAAACCGTTAAGCTACTACTAGAGAAAAAATTTAACGCAAAGCATGAAGATCGAGATGGCAGAACATCACTCTGGCATGCAGTCGAATGGGATCTATCGTAGTGGAAGGTAGGGTACCTGATATTATGTTGATGAAGTCTGATTTCTAACTCTAGCGAGAGATATCTC
>JAHQZX020000183.1:0-15255 GCA_019804575.2 Pseudotulostoma volvatum | reverse complement strand
GGTTTGAAAACAGGGATGTTTTGTGGTTTGTGGGTCATGTGACGTTTTGTCTCATGACTTCCGCTAACCGGTTGTACTATACAACAATCCTCCTTATCATAAATTACCTCGGTTACCTCAGACGTTCTGTAGCTGGTATGTTGACACGTGATATAGAGACTATACCGCTTTTGGGACCTAGCTTGCGTGATTTTCCTTGCCGAATTCGGCTTAGGACAACTACACGGTCACGTGTATCGAGCTGGCGGAGGAGTGCCCAGAATCCTCTAAAGTTCTATTCTAGCTACTTTAACGGATACAAACATGAGAGATTTTACGGAATTCTTAATAGACTTGAAATATGAAAATAAGTTTAAGATATTCAAACCGCTGATGAAGCCCCTGCGCGTAATAATTATTTGAAGTATATAGTAGCAGGATGCTCCCATGATGCCCACATTGTTCCTTGACGTCGGAGAGATGACATGTCTTTGACCAACGTTCGTACCGCCCTAGTGCTTGCCATAGCCTTTTTCAAGATCTCTAGTTCCCCTTAGTGACTAATTTGTCATCATCCGAGTCGGGATCTACCTGCAGTGCATCCTTGTCTGGGTTACCATCGAGGACTTCTTTCGGTCGGTATTCAGCCCGTAAAATTAGTTGCGTATCCGTCCAAAGTGGTGCCTTCGAACCTCTCGGAAAAATGTATAGGATCCGGGATAGGCTCACACCGAGAAATGAGATATTTGCAGATTAGAAACTGTGAATTGAGAAAATATGGACATCCACAAGACCATCGAATGGCGTCAGTATAGTATCGCTGGGTGGGTTCTTCAGACTCTTTCGAGCGAAGGTTTAATTTTTTCCATTCTCATTTGGTCTTTCTCCAAGATACAATGGCCCGGCGATGACCTTGCTCGAGAAAGAGCCAGCATTCCATGTAAGACTATTTGGGATGGCCTTGGTAAGGAGTATGTACACAACCTAGTCAATTCGGTGTCGATTGAACCTAATGCAAATACTCATGCTTTAGCTTTCGCCTGTGTGATTCTACTATCGCAGATGGCCTTATAGCATCCTGGACAGAAGGACTACAAACCCTCTCGATAGTTGCATCGATCTAGTCCTACTTGCTTGAGCTCTTCCAAGATACCACCGCAGTCGTCTATTTGTTTGATCTCGGCCACATTGCAGAAGATGCCACAAGATGCGAGATCTAACAGTTGAAGAGAATGTTCTGCCTAATAAAAAGAATGGAAATTATTAGCATATTGAAAATAAGTGTTTTTCAAGGTAGATAAATATATATATATATATAGCTTGCCTTAAAAAAAAGATTGTTGTCAAACATAACGACATCTATCGCAGGTTCGATAAACCCGGTGTATCCAGGGCCTATAAAGCCTGGAGCAAAAGGCCCTTGAGGCCCTTGAATTGGAATGGAAGCCTGCTGTTGCGTACGACGACATTTATCGCAGGTTCGATAAACCTGAAGCAAAGAAACCCTGATCTACTCCTCCAGATCCTCCCGACCCTAAGCTGAGACTACAGGATCTAATCAAGGTCTGGCCGGGAGAGATTGTCCCTCCCGAGCTCGCGGAAAATATTACCTGTTTATCGACCCCAGATCACCATTAATGTGACGGTTAGTTCTATATAGTCAACCTAGAAAATAGAAATTCTCTAAGCTGCACAGGATAAAGCTTTTCACGCTAATAACCATAAACGACCGGCTCCATCTACCGACATCAATGGAGCGCGGAGAACTTCAAATGTTCACATGATAGACAACCTTGCTTGGACTAGTGACTTGTCGTTCCTCCAAAGCTGTCGAAGAGACTCAAACTTCGGCAGTGACAGCCAAAGAGGCACTCCGATAATCACGTCGATGATAACTTATGCTATTCGAGGGCAGGCTACATTAATCAGCAACTGGAGACCACCCCCGTTATTTTACTGATGTCTTCCCAACATTGTTTTCCAAATTAAACGGGGTCGGTGGCCATCAGGATGAGAGACTAAGCTTGCAAAGCGACAAAAATTTTGGGACCTCTATGATGCTACGTACTATCATTATCATAGTCCTGTACTTTTCTTACTTCGTCTTGTCCTTCTGTTCTTCTTTCCTTCTTTCTTTCTCCAGCCTGGTATCCTTGTGAACAGTATCCTCGTGAATAGGACTTTTTACTATCCATCTCTTCTTATCCAATAGATTAGTAACAGTAGAAGTGAGCACCATCACAGATATTGCATCCTTCACTGCCAAAGGACTACAGAATGCCGCAAAGGTAATCGCTAACGGAGAAACCATTCGGAACCCTACGATACTGAGGCTCCTTAGGAACCTTACAGCGATTAGCACACCTGCAGTGCAGCTTTCGTTCTCCCAGTCGGAATTGGTGGAACCTAGTCTACCGTTACATACTAGCTGAGAGTCTGGGTCTGGAGGACCGAGATAATTAAAATATGTAGTGCTCTGGACGTTAATGGCATTGATGAGCTAACTTAGCTAAGTGCGCCGACGTGTGTATATAATCCATTATATAAAACATTAAATTAGCTGCCTATAATATTTGCTTTATGGTATAGTTAATGTGCAAGACATTCTTCTATTCCGACTTTGGAGATGCAACGTTCCAGGGCTCCGTCAGCACACGTTACCGTATATACCTACTCTAAGGCCTAAACTACTTTTAGCAGGCGGTCGGCAACTTGGTTCTGGTAGATATTGCTCTATTGCAAGTATTTATTAGATAGTTGCGCATTGCAATTCCGCCTTTGCCTTTCTGCTTCCGCAGACTTCTTTTTCTTTTCCTTTTCCTTTTTCTTTTTCTTTCTTTAATTCCTCACAGATAGTGATCCTTAGCTCGAATGTTTCGGAGCTTCCTGCGGTCACTCTCAGATCCAATCCGGGAGCATGTCCGCCTCTTTTCTTTGCCACGCAGGATTCAAAACCCGACCCGTTCTAGGCATCGACGATTCTATAGCTCTGACATCCCAAATTCACCATATCAATTGGCACCCGCCGATTTATCGACTCAGATATCCAGCACACCCTCAGTATGCTCCGACTTATAATCCCCTTCCCTCATCTGACCTTGGAAAGTTGACTCTAATTGTAGTGTAGGAAACCTCATCAGGTACTGAGGTAAAGGTGCCTCCAGAGTTATCACCTCAACACCTAGCTTCAGAGTCACAAAATCACCGGCCAGGCCAATCCCAAGATGAACGCCCGGCGGACCTGCCCACGGCCAATTCAACGGAGGGAAACGCTCCCAGCCAGAACAAGGATGACCAGGGCACAGATAGCTTGATAGCAGGACAGGAGTCGGGCAAGGAGGCGTCAAAAGAGCCGGGTGGACAAGTGAAGAAAGCAACAAATGAGGGGAAAAGACCGGATAAGAAGAAACGGGTTCGGAAGAAACCCGCTGCTGCAAAAAGGACAGCACCAACGAAATCACGCCGCAAGACGGATATCGTTCGACGATCGAAACCAAAACGGAGAAAGAAAGGAAATCGATCGGCTTCAAAAACGGAGGATCGAAAGTTGCCATTTTTAAGCCTGGCCACGGAACATCAAACCGGTTCGCTGAGTTCTACAGAAATAGCCTTTACTCGTAAGCTTCCTCTTGTAACAATGAGATCTTAGGGGCTTAGGTCTCGCATTTCTAACTACTGTTCAAAGCACTCAACATTGAGAGAGCTCCGGTACCGACCCTCTCTTTCGGACTCGAAAGGGTTCTATTCAAGTGAGCCCTGTCACCATGAATTTGAGAAAAGGGATAGGATACTAATAGATCAAATCAGTCCAGGCGTATATCACCTTCAAGACCCACGTTCTCGAGTCTTCAATTTCGATCCCTATCTAGGTTCTATCATGCCTGTGACCGAGTTTGATTTTGATGCATTAAAGCAATATATCACCTCTTCAAAAGACGACACGCTCCTTAAGTTAGCAACGAAGGAGGACAAAAAGTACGTGGGTTCGTCATCGAGTATGACATCTGTGCTTTCGCACTTCCACTACCTCCTCTCAGCCTGGCGCGGAATCAATGTAGATACGATTTCAATCGGCTTCCCTGATAAGCTGCGGACATTCACCCGATTACTGAGGGCGCCTGCTGCTATGTTCTTACATTACAAAGATGGAGTTCACGCGATTGATGCAGACAAGGAATTCGATAACGCGAATATTCTGATGAACCTTGGCAAGTCCATGGAAAAGCTGCTGACCTTGCCAAAGGAGGAATTTGAGCGTTACAGGCGATCGAGCGCCAACAAAATAACTGCAGAGGAGGAGCGGTCTGTTCCTGAATCCTACCATTATTCCACGTTAGGGGACTTCGTAATGCGGTCTCAGCTTGACGCACACGATTCGAGGCTTCCGGGGACCGGTATGTTCGATCTCAAGACTCGAGCAGTCGTCTCGATCCGAATGGATGCAAAGAACTTTGAACATGGCCTAGGCTATGAGATCAAACGCCGCTTTGGGGGATATGAGTCCTATGAGCGCGAATTCTTCGACATGATCCGGGCTGCATTTTTGAAATACTCGTTACAGGTACGCGTAGGCCGGATGGATGGTATCTTTGTTGCGTTCCATAATATCGAGCGCATCTTTGGATTCCAATACATCAGCTTGCCTGAGATGGACCTTGCACTTCACGGCCAGACCAACACCTCCCTAGGCGATAAAGAGTTCCAACTTAGTCTCGCCCTGTGGAATCAGATCCTCAACAGAGTAACAACTAGATTCCCGAAAAAGTCCCTCCGGTTCCATTTCGAGACTCGCGATGCGCGCATTCCTTACATGCTTATCTTCGCTGAACCGGTGACGAGCGAAGAAATTGAAGCCATCCAGTCCAAAAACAAGGCAGAGATTGAGGCGTTTCAGCAACGAGTCTTAAATCTTGAACGTAAAACAGAGGGTGAAGCTCTCACTTCCGAAGGGACGGAGACAGAGCACCAGGCTGCTGATGAAGCCGAGAGGCAAGAGCCTAGTGAAGAAATCACCCAATCATCGGATAGTAGCGAAGCAAAGCTGGACGGAGAGGAAGAAGCGCCCCGCGATCTATTCGCGCTGATGTTGACAGTCAACAATAAGGTCAACGGCCGACCGGTGGTGCGGCCCAAAACGGTCAAAGCCGAGGACGACTGGTCGGTCGAGTACCAGGTGAGCCAGATGGATCCCGGGCCTAAAGTACGGGATCTGTACAAGGCTTGCCAACGCCGACGGCAGAAGGCTCTCGCCAGTCGCGGTGAGGACGAGGCCGAGGTTGCCAGCAACGTCTACATTCGGAGGCTCCGCGAGATCAGCAAGGAAGGACGCGAATGGCGGGTTGAGCAAGATCGGCTCGATCAGGGACGGGGAACGGTTATTTTGGAATCATGATTTTCCGCTTTCATAGAGGCATGTAGCCGTATGTACACGCCCTGTACCATATATAATATACATAGGTAGATACTACAGTAAGTGTCTATATTACATAGTATACCAGATCACAGTACAGTGAGAAATCAGCTTGTATTGACATTTGTGGCTCCTCCTATCTTAGTCGAAAACGCGTCTCCGACCCGAATTATTAACCTTTTGTCTTTTGTGGTAGAAATCTAGAACCCTGAAGATATCGGAGTCGTATGATAGCCTATTAATTCGCGATTACTAAGGAGTAATGAGAGCTCAGGGCACGTGGAGCTATTTTTGACTTCCTTAAGATGTTATGCATAACTATAACTACATGTTAGTTTTTATATGATAGCTAGTTGAGAACTTACACTACTCAATAATAACTATCACAGTAACTATCATTCATTCATAAAAGAATCAATAAGTAACCTACTATTGTAGTTGTTAGGGTTGCAGCGCCTTCAACACTAGTTATCTCTTTTTTGGGTGAATTCACTCTCATGAACTATTTACCGTATTGTGGATTACATTTTCCATATATGCATGTACGAACCTTTACATAGTATATCTTCATTCAAGTATACGCCCGTTTTTTCTAACAAGTACAATCCCGCCAGAATGAGTTCAATCGAGTCCGCTCTTGTAGAATTAGGATCCTTGGCTCCAGGAGAACGAATAAGTTATGCTGCAGTGGCCAGAAAACATGGTGTTGAAAGATCTACGCTGTCAAGAAGACACTGGGGAATGCAAGCCTCCTGTCAAGTCCAGTCCGAAAATCAGCAGCTATTCAATAACCAGCAAGCGAAGCTTATAAAATGGACAGACGATCCTACGACGCCTAGCTTGCCTCCCTCGCATGAAATGGTCCGCAATTTTGCGAAGGAAATTACCGGAACCAAACCTGGGAAACTGTGGTCGACACGATTTCCACAGAAATACAACAGTACCGTTGTCTTGCGTTACCCTGTAGCCATAGATAGTTCGCGGGAAAAAGCCGACTCAGCCTACAAGTTCTCATTATACTTTGGCCTACTCGCCCAGAAAGTAGATCAATATGGGGCGAGTTGAGCCGGAGCGTATGTATAATATGGATGGAAAAGGCTTTGTGATCGGAATATTGACAAAGTGCAAGAGAATCTATTCCTGCCGGCAATATGAGCAGGGAGGATTCAGGCAGAGACTTCGAGATGGAAATCGAGAGTGGATTACTACAATTGCTTGTATTTGCGCGGATGGAACGTCTTTGTCACCCGGTCTGATTTATCAGGCCGTCTCTGGCCGAATCCAAGACTCCTGGCTTCAGGATTACGGCTCCTCAGAGCACTTTCCGAGTCTAAAGGCTGAATGATACGATACCCCGCTTGTCAACCGAGAACATCCTTCTGAAAACGCCCTGGTTCATGAGCAAAAGAAGCGAAATGGAGGAAAACCGTTGCCGCTCGAAATCCGAGAGCAATGCGGTGAGCAGTTCAATAGCATATTTATTTTATATTGTATTAGGGGATGTTTACGACCGCCTCAGAATTTGCTGGCCCGCTCCCAGGCCCGTCACGGTACCTAACCACACGGCTAAACTTAGGTGGTTTTATTTCCACCATTTAGAGGCGTAAGCCACACTCCTGGCAAAAATAGACCATGTGACCATGGTTTTTTTCTACTTATGTAGCATACATAGCCAAAGATCTTGAGATTCAAAAATGGGAAGGCGGTGTGGGGTGCGCTGAGGGAAATGCCTGGATCAAACCCCCCTTGGGGTTTACAAATACTCTGTGAAAAATGCGCCTGTACTGTGTGTGAAAAGGGGTAGGCTGGAAACATCAAAAATACCGAGAAGCCATACAATAATGGGGGCTTTTTCACCCGGTAAGTATCCATCAAGGATCTCACACGGTTTTCCCGCCAGAAACATACATGTAACTAGATGGACCGGATGGCTGAAGGCCAAAGCGGTGTATGAAATATTATTAATTAGCATCTCAGCATGTTGATGCATCTGAGATTTCAATGGCTCTTCAAACAAAAGATTCACAATCCCTCCTCCGGCGGCTATTTCAGTAGCCCTGAGCCGGCCAAAAGGTCTGGATGGCTAAAACTCCTCATCATCAGATAGAGGGTCTATCAGGCTGAGAGGATATATTCGAATCTGTCAAAAAGTCAAAAGTCAAATATCTATTGCTAGTAGCCCCGTTTACATCGATTAGTACATAGATTGATTTGTTAAGTAGTTCACGCGTAATATGTGACATGTTACTTTTGCACGTTTGCATCCCGCTAGTCATGGTAAAAAAATAGTACTATTCGATATCAAGCATGACTTCAGTTGAGACGACCTTCCTGTACATTTCGGCCTGAAGTTGGAAAAAGAAACCTCGACGAATCCGGATCAATAGGCCACCCAAGAACTTCGCGAGGTAAGACAATTACAAAAAATTATTTGGCAAGAGGGAGGATTCCGATTTAGGCAACTTGGCTCACATCTGGAAGTGTCCCACTACTATTGATATCGCTGCTGCCAAGTCTCCATTCAAAAGCCAAAGTTGGATAATGTGTCAATGAGACAATGGGATAGTCGATGAATGTAGAGGTTTGGTTATGAAGGGAAGCTTACCATGGTAGTATTCCTTGAACAAGGAACATTATCGCTTTCGGTGCATCATCTCTATCACCCCAATATCTGAATAATGAGAGTGGGTCAGCCGGTGTGAAAGATGCACGACTAGATACAGACAAGGAAAATATCAATCTGAACTCGTGGCTTGAACCACCACATTTACCACCACAACGTTGCCCACCTTTAACACCCAAAAAAATATATTGGGTATTACGGAAGGCGATGGCCCTGCTCATGTCACTATAAGGAAGGAGCAGATTTCTATTTGATGAGAGTGTCGTGTTCGGAGGCTCCGGGCGAAACCGTTTTGGCCGCGCCACCACTCACTCAGTTGGCTATACGTTATCACCATGGCGTCCAAAACACCCATAATCACAGCCCCAATTTCACACCAATGCCATCACTCTGGATTGCTGGGCACCGTTGTCGAATTAGGCGGCCCACTCAAAGACGCCATGTGTCAGAGCAAGGCTCAACAGCAGGTAGATCAGGGCCATTAGGTACAGCTAGGTGAGGTACAGTTGGAGGAGGCCGGCCTCTTCTAGCCAGATCCAATTATGGATTTGACTTGTTTGAGTATTCATAGCCCTACTCCATCTATCTCCTACCGATTCTAGCCGTATGTTAAAACGCGGCCTATATTAAGCAGGCAGATCACGCGAACGATTGCCAGGACGAACAAGGACATCTAGGCGAGATACAGGCAGATGGGATCGACCTCCACCAGCCAAAGCCTGTTATGGATCCGCTAATTTGAATGTTCATGACTCGGCACTATCCACCGCCGATGCCAAGTGTATTAAGAACTTCAGAAGATCCTTAGCGCGAACTCCGTCAGAAGCAGTTTCCCTTGGTGTTGGCTTATGCAACTGCTATCCATGGGAGTCATATTAAAAATGCGGTGCTCAACATTAGTAGCGAAACGGACTTCGCACCCGGTCTTACTTATGCCGCGGTGTCCCGGGCGAAATCACTAAATCGGCTAATGTTCGAGGAGTGTTTTGATCTTCAGCGACTTTAGAAGGACACCATGACGGTTGCCGCTCGAAAGATAGATGAATCTTTGTGTGTTTAAGACAACAAGTAAAAGATAAAGCAAGATGAGATGTAATTAAGGAAGACCAGGTCTGCTACTAACTTCATATAGGATGGCTCCAATCCTTCCGTCTCTAAAAGTTCTAAAGTGCAGATCTGGACCGGAATCCTTCCTCATGCCAATTAGATGAGCGAATGCTAGAAACCCCCATCGCTGACCTGGCCGATCTACATAATGACCGCACGGATGAGAATGCAAAGGATTCAGGTGAGGATTTGACACCACCTGTGGTTCTTTAACAACTCCCTCGTGAGGACAACCGAATCCCCAAGGGGGTTCTATGTAGGGGGAGACCTGAGTACTGCTGTGTTGTTCACGAATTAAACTGACTATTGAATCCCCCGTAGTAGTGTATGATACTGCCCATAGTTCTTAACCATAAGCTCCAGGGGTAGCGAGAACCTATCGGGGTGTTTACGAACCGACGGAGTATTTTTATCATCATATCCATTTTCTTTCTCTTTATGCGATATGATAGCTCCATGCTCGGCCTCTTTGTGCATAGGATTCCTTATATCATATATCTATCTATCGATAGACGGGTCTGTTACACTACTGATGGCCTTAGCCTCCCGGTGTTTTTTCACCCCCCTACTTCGCAAGCTCGTCCGGGGCACGATACATACCGAAAATTGCACCCCCGCCACTTCAACTACCCAAGATATATACATATGATAATAACTTACATTGATTGTCGGTTACTATCATAGTATGTAGTAGTTTATCATAGAATACTTTATCTCAGCAAGCTCAGATGACAATAAAGACCCTTACTATGTACAGTACAGAAAACAATAGAATTGCCCACATGGACAGGAAAGAAATAATAAACCACACCTGTACTAGCTGCAGTTTAGGTAATCTTGAACTCTCTTATTCCAACCAGCCTATTACAATGTGATTACCTAACATATGCAACCCTGGAACAGCAGGGCGGCAAACGATTAAGTCATCATATTATTCGAGTGGTTCAAGAGGCGTACGTAATTAAAGTTACTGGCAATACCAACCTTTTTATATACAACATTGACCCAAGGATTGTAAACCTACAAAGTAGCTGACTGATTGCCTATACGTACCGGCACCAACTTATTCCACACACATCTGTGTACTACATACAAGTCACCAAGATCCTAGCTTTATATAATACGCCAGTCGAATAGTCTTCCAGGTGATTCATTAGGCCTTTACTTATGTTCAACTCGCGAAGTTCTTCTGAGCCACATAACTTGGCACCAGAAATAGTACAGTAGTACTGAAAGTACCAAGTGCGTGGCGGCGGAGCAAGTTCGAACCCTTAGTGCTACATAACACTCAAACCCTTAGTCTATTCCACTATGCATACCACCAATCAGAAGTTTTTAGGGTGCTATGCAAGTTTGAGCCACGGTACCGGTATGTCTGAATTGGGGCTAGCTTGCATGCACGCCACTTCCATCTTAGTCGCTAACTAAGATAAAGTGGAGACAGGGTGGCGTAGCTTATTTCTAATAAACAATTTTGTTTTGTTTTGTTTTACGGTTGGTCGCTTTTGGTTCAACCCAAAGTTTCGTGCTTCCTTGCAGCTGCAATCGCGAACCGTGCCAGTTTGCGTCTTTGGTACCCCATTATTTTGGTACGATGCGAGAGTTATTATCATTACTAATATAAACCAAATATAACGACTATTAATTAGGAAATTGATTTGTTTGTCACTCTTTTGCCTGAGTACTTTGTGATCTCTCCCCAACTATTGATCGAATTTTGCCATCTTGCTACGCTGCTTGTGCGATTCCCTATTTGCCTCTTCTCCACATATTCTCCGAGAGACATCCTGCTTGGTTGGACCATTCCCCAAGAATCCTATCTAAGATAGACCGGGCTAGTATGCTCGCCTTGAAGATGGCGGATGTACCTAAACTCGACGCTCGGGCTCGTGCTGATTATTTGAGCCTTGGTTTTCAACCTTTGGATACGATATATAATATAGAGCCTTGATTGGTGACCATATCTTTACAATTCTTTCCGTTCAAGGGGAAGATCGGGAGGCGAGGGGAACAGTTGGAGAGGCTTGTGGGGAGAGTCGACCAAAGACCACAACGGACGGCCATTTGGTTGAGAGCAAGAATAAGAAGATAGATTAAGAGATATCTAGTTTTTTGAGAGTATATAAACCAGCTATCCGCGATGACTTTGCTAATAGATATCAACGCAATAATCTGTGTTTACATATCCCTATGCATACGAACGGCGTATGGGGTATACGCATTCTAGCGGGCTGTGGGACCAAGGCAAGGCAAAAGAGATGCTGCATCATAGACTTAATCTTGTGTTTGCCACCTTCCTGGTGAGCTACTCCCGGTTTAGCATCATGCCCACCCAGGCAATGATGCTCCGAGCTCCCCTCGTGCAGGATCTACGGCTCGCGGCATCCCTGGGTCTCGATGCCGACGAACCGATTCTGAATCGCACTCATTTTCAACATCTCGTCAGGAATGCAAAGGCAGCAGATGTGCCCGCTGAGTACGCCACGGTAAGTGTTGGGTCCTCTCGGGCTATTTCGAAAAGTGGATATCGTGTTGTCCAAAAAAGATGTGTGTAATATCGGCATTGGAAGCTGAAGGTGGGACAGCTACCAATTGATCACGAAGATCCCTCCGTCGGCACGTACCAGAACCGCTACTGGGTCGTCGATGATGTCTATCAGCCTGGAAGTCCGGTCTTTGTCTACGATGTTGGGGAAGCGGATGCCAGCGACTCGGCCGAGTTCGTTCTCACAAGTCCGAGCTTCTTCTTTCGCCAGTTCATGGAGGAGTTTCATGCTCTTGGTATCGTGTGGGAGCATCGGTATGGGGGAGCAGCCTCATTTCGATATTATAGATATTTAGCTGACCGGGAGAGAAAGATACTATGGGGAATCTCTCCCGTTTCCCGTCAATCTTGACACTCCCATGGAGCACTTTAAGTACCTGAGCAATCGCCAGGCCCTGGCCGATTTGCCGGCCTTTGCCCGAAACTTCAGCCGAGAGGCTCTCCCGGACCAGGATCTGACGCCATCGGGAACACCGTGGGTCATGATGGGCGGCTCCTATGCAGGGATGCGCTCCGCCTTCACGCGAAACGAGTATCCCGACGTTATCTTCGCGGCCTTCGCTTCCTCTGCCCCCGTTGAGGCCCGCATCAACATGAGCGTCTACTTCGAGCAGGTTTACCGTGGCATGGTTGCGAACAACTTCGGCAACTGTGCCGGTGACCTGCATGCGGCTAACATCTACATTGATCAGCAGCTAGCCCAAGGCGGCGAGTCGGCCACGGAAATTAAAAGTCAGTTCCTGGGCCCTCAGGCCGTGAATAGCTCCAACGAAGATTTTACCGCTGCACTAGCGTCCATCTACACCAGCTTCCAGAGCTACGGGATGGGCGACGGCAGCCTCTCCACCCTGAGCGGACTCTGTACCTATCTCGAGTCCAATTCGACAGCGACACCTGGGGGGCTGGCCCCTGTCTATGGCAACCAGGCCGTCACAGAACGACTGGCTTCATGGCCCATGCTAGTCCCGATAATCAACGGTGCGAGCCAGACGAACTGTCAAGGGTTAGACCAGAATCAGACCGAATCGTGTCAGCTGGACCAGCGTATGTCGGACCCAGACATGATCAGCTGGACCTGGCAGTACTGCACCGAATGGGGATATTTCCATAGCGACAACAAGGGCCCACACTCGCTACTGTCTCAATACCAGACTCTCGACTATAATCAAGCTGTCTGCTATCGCCAGTTCCCTGGCGGCCGCGAAAGCGGCGTCCTGCCGGTCTGGCCGCGCGTCGACGCCGCCAATCGCCAAACGGGCGGGTGGACCATGCGGCCATCGAATGTCTACTGGAGTGGCGGTGAGTTTGACCCCTGGCTGCCGTTGTCGCCGCTTTCGAGAGAGAACAATTCCTTCTTTGCTACTCCCACCGTCAGCAACCGTAACCCCCGCGACAGCAAGAACAGTACTAGCAGGACGAATACGACGAGCGTCAGTCATCGGGTGCAGCTCACAACGGCAATCCCTGCTTGCAATGTGTCGACTCGCGAGGATCAGATCTTTGGCTATATCATGCCGAACGCGGCGCACTGCTACGATCTATCAACTGTCGGGTTCGGTCCTGGGGTGGAGTCTCGTGGATATTTAATGAGCGCATTGAAGGAGTGGCTGACTTGTTTCTGATTTGGGAGTCTTCGATCAGGGTATGTATGCCCGAGCAAGATGTTAGTACAAATAAACGGAAAAAAAGATGGGCTGTAAGATATTCTAATGCTTCACAGTATTGAATGTATGTATGCATGCATGTACATACCATATACAAATAGACAATTTACCCATACAGTGGTAATGCTATGGCCGGTACCGATATCCTACTACCGCAGGGCAATGCTATAATCTAATAAGTACTATCGTAGCGGCTCTCTCTCTAAGGATTACAGGTCGTATCTACCTAAAGTGCCGTCATACATAGTAAAAACAATAAATTTCTTTTGGGGAAATCTCTTTGTCCCACCCCTTAATGTCATCATGAAGTCTAGCTATATTTATATCTCTTTTGACGATAACCAAACCACAAATTAACGATGGATTTCAATGCCTCCGATTCCCCCAGCATTCTACATGTTTAACATAAAACTATATATAGGTATAGGACAGGATGTACCTCATTCACTGAGTAGTACCGAACGTATATACATACTTTCCGCCTCGGTCCCAGTTGTAGGCAGAGTTCATCATAGTACCCAAGGCTTCTAGCATCCCCCGAACTGAAGAATCGGCGGAAAATATAGAATCTGCATGACGAAGCTAGTACTCAAGTTTGAAGGGTTTCATGGAACTGGCCTGCTAGTAGTAGCCGACTGCACAATTCGCGAACCCGACAGCGAAGGGACTTTAGGCTCATATATAAAATATATCTATAGTTCATATGAACGGTGGGGGAACGAAAAAAAAAAAAAAAACCACTATAAATGGCAGGAGTGCATGCCCAACATTCGCAAGAAAACCTCTCTGGCCGAGCCTCGGCACATTCACCCTTGCCTTTCCCAATATTCGGCCTCCTCGCCACTTTGTACCTCTCACGATCCTTCAGCATACGCTCTACCGTTTGCGGCCCTCGCCGTCGTCCGCAAGACCAGATGCTGTGGAGGTAGTGTCGAAGGCCGGATCTTCCCAATCCGCACTCGGAAGACAGTCGCTCGTCATATAACCTTAAATGACCTTGTGAACCTCAAAGTCATTAAGGTTATATGACTCAACTAATAGGGAGCTCTTGCAAAGATATCGCAGTGCTACGTTGACTATCCTAGCACAAGGAGAAGAGAAAGAAAAGGAGAAAAAGTCGAAGCCTTGCAGGTAGCAGTGGTAGTAATAGTAGTAGTAGTAGTAGTAGTAGTAGTAGTGGTAGTTCTTTACCCTGATATAGCCGCCTTTTCTGTATAGCGCTCTGTAGGGGGTGGCATCCGGCCTGTCACCAAGACTCGACCCATACAAAGGAAATTATACATAAGGACATAGGGAATGGCCAGGCCTTAGAGGCCAATTGTTGGTTTACGTATTCTATATTGATTGTACCGCGACTTTGTATTAAGCCCCCTAATGACCGGTTTCCCTCATTTGGCGAAGTGGGCCATATCCGTCAAATCACTAGCTGAGACCACCCGCCCGTCCTGCCTTGGTAAACCTCGACTTCCCACTAGACCATATAAAGCCCTTACTATATAGAAGTAGTGCGTCCTCTGAAGCCTTCCGGTGATGTTTTACCACGTGGAGCTAGTGCGCCTATATATGTACAATGTAGAGGATCGAAAGCCTTCAGCAAACTCACCTCAAGGTCTATGGCCTGCGCAAAGCTTTTGCGATGACTACAAATGCCAGCCATGAGAAAATCCCACCGTCTCGAGCGCCTTAATCCCAAAGCCTGGATTGGCTATCTTGTTGGCTACGAGTCCTCTAACATCTATCACATCTGGAACCCCGTTCTCAATAAAGTTGAATAGGAAAGTAATATGAAAGCGAGTATAGGGGTGTTGAACGTCCTGATCATATCAATCTGAGGATTCACCTGAATGTTACATTCTAGGGTCCTTGTTTTCACCACATTTTACTCATCTAACCGTAAGGCCTTGACCATTCGCTTCAGAAGGTCTGG
>JAHQZX020000182.1:0-15297 GCA_019804575.2 Pseudotulostoma volvatum | reverse complement strand
GACTCTAGATATCTACAGGACGCGTGGGCGCTAGTAAGCGAGATCACATGAGGTACTAGTCACCACATCCCGACAACATTCGTCAGGATCTTGTAAAGAAGACAAGTCAGGAAGGAGTGATCGATTGCTGATCGAATCTGATCGAATGAATCATGGCTCTAGATCTTACCACAGCACGGCAGCATCGTCTGTGTTTGTTTTCCTAGTTAGCCTTTTTAAGATTCACGGCACTTCATTAATAGAGTCTACAGTTCAACGTCATATGTTATGTCATTGTGCTACTAAATCATGCACAACATTATTGAAAGTGGTACATAAACATACGGCTAACCGGATAAAAATTCCCGGTTATCCATTTTTTTTATCCAGCGACTATACTCTATACTTAATGGCAGAGCTAGGTAGTGCCGATCGTTGCCTCAATTTGAAAGGGGAATAATCCATTGTTATACACTAGTACTAAAAGTAATAAACAAAAGTAAACACTCATATCCGCAGCCGTGGACTTTTCTTTTTCTTCCTTTATGCTTAGTATTCTAGTGGTTTAGCGCGATGCAATACGTTTCTTTTATTAGTAGTATCCAGTCCAGGTTTTGTTTTCACAGATATCTCCATACCTGGGCGTCATGGCCAATTCCCTCTAGATGACATGCTTTAACTTTTCTAACACCACCAGGTCTATACGGGGCGTACCCATCCAGCTTGGCTGCACCGTCTAAACACCACTTACATGGTGGCTCGAACCGGCTATCCCAACCTCACACGAATGGTTATTACGATCTTCACAATCCCGCTAATGTCTGCAGTATTCTCTAGTAGTGGCAAGTATACATACTTGCCACTACTAGTTTATCACGCCTGAGAGAATACGCCTAGGGGTAACGATTGTAAAGATGACTGAATTCTTGAAGAGCTGCAGCTTGATAAGTATAACTCCGGGCAGATAGCCGGCACCTCTCAGCGGGGTCTTCTTACATATAGTCACTTTGTAGATGAGGCGATTAATCTCCCCTATAGAATAGCCTAAAACGGTAATAATTAGACCTAATCATTGAAACGGACCGAAACTTGAAACTAAGCCGAAACGGAGGCTCCGTTTCGTTTAGAGGTCCATATCCATCACTGCCCAGGTTCAAGGTGAAAGTTCTCAAAGAACCTTCGATAGTCTTCTGGATGGATATTCAAGAGGTCCCGGGGGAGATGGGGAACCCAAAATATCAATCGGAGAGAGGGAAAGAGGGTTCTAGGTCGGGCATCCAATACACTCTGGCCAGGAGTTGAATTCGGGCTTGAAACCTCATAGGCCCGTCGAATAATGTCCAATTCAAAATTATATACGTTGAGATTTGGGATCATAAACTTGGTAACGGGACAACGGCCAAGATCATCATCCTCCAAAGGATCAAGATTCTCAGGGATAGCTTCGTTATCGGGTTCCTCTTCAGGGCTCCCGGGCTCATCCTCCAAAAAAACCGATATCCCGAATAGTGATATGTTATCGTAGTTATCATATACAGTGAAAAAAGCGCATGCAACAAAACACAATTAAGGTGGGCGTATAGGGTTAAGGGCTACAGCTGCACGACCGTGGACTGATGATAAATGGATCACGTCCCGTCCGACCAGAGTTGTTGAACTCGTCACCGAATCTACCGTTCGCCTTCACAGCCTTTTCCGAATAGTATTGATACATATGTCACTTGGGCTGGCTCAAACGAGGCCAACCCCTGGGTGATAGATGTAAGATTTTTGATCTATCTCAAAGTCAATGCATAATTGTAACGCGCGAAGCTATATAATAGACTAGGCCGCAATTTTGAGTATACACTTAGCATTTCTATGACCTTTTGGTCAAGTGGTGTAGCCCGTATTAAAGGCCTAGCGGGTGCGCATTATAGTAACCGCTGTGCTGTTGACTCACGGGTCATTTAGCTCCATCGATTCCAAGCCCTTAAGATCGATTGAGGTCGCCGATTTCGATCATAGAGAGCCCTCAAGAGGCACAAGCCTCTCAAAGAAGCTCTCCCGGATCTTCTGCCGGGCGCCCTTTGCCAATTGAGATATTTCATGCTGAGAATAGCCTTGTTAACCCCCTTCAGTCGGTTGATGGTGAGAAAGAGTACCCCCTCGTAGTATTCGGGTTTGTGAAGAAAAACGGACATAATTAGGCGGTTGTGGTTACTCCCGCACGAGAATACATTCGCTATAGACACTATATTCTAGTCGTATATAGGCAGCAAGTCTGCGATGCTTTGAGCCCCTAAGTATGTTGTTCAATATATCAGCCGCAAATGGTGCCGGTAGCTGGTATAAGAGCCTGAAGGGGCTGACACTTGGGGAATGTAGTCCAGAAGCTGCGTTAGAAGTTTAACATTACGAAATGCATGTATATCTTGTTTCTCTGCACATTGTCCAAGTGCTAGGTATAAAGCTTCATCAAAACTAGTGCTGAGAAATAGAATTCTTGGGGCTTCCTCCCATTAATAAAATCTTCCCCTGGTACTAGATAAACTCCATAGCACTCTTGATTCCCCCCTCGCGCCTCTTCCCATCGTCGTTGATCCTGCCTGTATTTCCCATAGTTGAATAATCAATTGTTTTATGTCTATACTTGCCGTGTCCTACACAATGCGTGACTTACAATAATAATCCAAAGATAATGAATTGACCATTGCACATGAATTAGTTCGCCCGAGGAAGCCTCAGGGTCATATTTGAACTCCCCTTCCTCCATCGGGTCCTTAGCAATAGACACTAACCAGATTTTCCTTGCTGTGATAGCGCCTGCGCCGATGATGGTAATATTGGATGTCTTATCAAGAAAGAGGCGGGGCTGTTGCAAAATAGGATCGAGAAGGGTGTTTGAGCATCGAACAGCCGGTGTTACCTTCACAAAGAGCCTCTTGATGCATCTCTCATCGTGGGCAATAATCCGGTCGACGCGATACGGTATGCTCCCGCGTCACGACGAAGTCGCCAATCTTGAACACAAAGCGGTGGCCCGACAACCTAGCGAATACAATCATCTAGGGTTCAACGGATATGCATTCACGCAGCAAGAGAATGAGGAAACATATATAAATCATCATAGCCAAGCTTCTTGTATTATGTGAGGTGACCCTGGAAATGTGTGATATTTTGCCCAAAATATTGCCTATAGGCTCGCCGCATCGCCCAACGAAGCTCTGGAGACATCATTGTCATTCTTGTTGGGAGCTTCCAGACTGACCGAACGAAGTCTGTCTTTATTCGGCCATAAACGCTAACGTTAATCTACTTCCTACCTGCCTCAATACACAATTCCTGAATATCTTCAACACCTTGGGGGTCTGATGAAGAAAACAATTTAAAAAGCCTCAGGCAAACGCTAGAAACGCCCGACACTAACCTCGACGCTCCTATCTCGGCTTCGTTTTCCCTATACGCGCCGCCGATAGGAATTGCCCGTAGCATTCCCGTTGAGTCAAAGGAGCAGGCATTCATCTTGAAAGATATTTGTAAAGGAGGGGAAGGATAGGCTGCGTTGTAAGTCGAAGGCGCTCTTTCTCAAGTAAAAATAACACAAGGTGGCGATGGTTTGACTAGTATATCGCTTTCTTAAAAAGAGGATGCTTATCTTCACCAATTAAGACACTTAAGTTGCAAGGAGTTCCGTGCTCACCATGCAGACTTGGATAGTGGAGAGCTGTATGGAGGTTGGTGCGATTCTTATTCTTCATAAACTTGGGCGCGGCTTGAGAGAGGTTCACATCAGCTTCCACTAAAAATAGTCCAAATGAGGAAGGCGTTGGAGAGCGACATGACAGTGCAGGCGTTGCTTGCTTAGCACGAGTGTTGTTAGTAGATGCTCTTGCTGCAATATCAAGGAGGTTCTGGTACAGTCGGCGAGACGGAATAATGATTGATCTCATATTAGCGTGGTCCGCCTCCGACAGGTCAGGACTCACGAACATCGAGCACGTCTTCGCCCCAGCCGCAAAAGCTTGGACAATAGTAAAAAGCGGATGCTCTCTGCTTCGCGACCTGCCAGAATTCTTGACGGACATGAATCTTCCGCAGCCATACATGAAGTAGTGGTGCAATTACTATCGTCCGTACTCGAAAACCGAATAACTACCTAAATGGTTGATAGGAGATTGTATGCGAGCATATCCTGGTGGGAAGATAAAGCGTTGAAGTATTTCATTGTACTCAACCTGGCCTCTTTCTGTGGGAATTGCCTCGAGGAGAAGTTTGTGGGACTTGGCTGCCATGCCTTGTAACTCAAGTGAGCTAGGTCTGGGGGGGTCGCTTGAATTAGTTCTAGAGCCGGCGAAGTCGTAGACGGTGTAAATCCTGTAGCGTATGATGCCTTGTCAGCCGCCGTGGGTTTGGATAACTTTTTTTGTCACATGTGATTATTTTGCCAGTAATATCGTCCCTCTATGCTAAGATCAGTGAAGATCACCGTGCTAGCTTTTCTCAACATAGCACATTTAAATTCAACATCCGAGGTTGGCACGCTGAGTCTTCATGCCTTCATTAACCCGTTACTGTAGCATATCGCCAATATGAGTATATGAGTAGGAGTGAACGCGCACAGGGCACAGGGAGAGCTTTTCACCAAGAATGTCAATCTCATCGCCACCATATAAGGGCGCAAGGCTTTAACAACGCCGGCAAAATTGCTTCCATGGGGCCTTAGGGTCAAAGGCATCGAGGCTATGACAGATAACATCATATGATTCATGTCTTCTTGCATTTTAGGATATATCCCTAGAACTCTGGCTAAGATATCAATTTAGGGTGATAAATGCTCTTATGAGCAAGTTTCGCCTGAGTCACCCAGTGGAAGATGGAATAATTCTTCAAAAAACGACAGTCCAGCTCCAAGTTCCGTGGCTTGTAGCTTTATAGGGCCGGCTCAACCCCCACTGGTTCTGTTGCATCTATCTCCTCACTACAAAGTCTTCCTATTTTCACTGAAACGCATAGCGCCTCAGAGACGCCTCGAACTGCTAACTGGGTTGAAGACTATTTGCGAGTTATTCAAGAGAGCAAGACTCCACGTCTCAAATTCATACCATCTCAGGACGCCGTCATTAATCACGACGGCCAACAAGTCACTGTCCCGCGGCAACAAGAGCCAGAAGGTACTATCTTTCGACGTCTTACTTGGGATGCTCGCTGGAATCAAATTCTTTTCCATGGGAACTACTTCTGGAGAGAAATATTAGCACAACACTACTTGGCACCTGGTCTATGACGACCTCGATGTTGATAACGGGGATACTGTTCTTCGTGGAAAGAGAAAGCTGTTTGAAGTAATGAAGAACTTGAAATGTGACATACTTAAACGCTTTACTTTGCATGTTGCTCAGATAGTTATCGACAAACCCCAAATCATGTCACTGTCCACGCCAGATGGCATAAAAGAATTTTTTATCGACAAGGTGTTTAGCGTGGGCAGCTTCAACCTCATACGGTTTCGGATGAGGGAGTACGTGGATATCGGAGCTTGGAAAATATTTCGTGAAGAGTAAGTTTTCTCCAATAATATTCTACCATACTAATTATATAGACATCTGGTGTTCTGTATCTAGCAACCTTCTAAGAGTATTGAACTAGAAAAGAGAACCCCAAAGAGGCCCAACACTACCATGGGCTACGCCACAAGTTATATTTTCAATGTGTCTCCCATCCGAACTCCCAAGAAGCAAGCAGAGACCAGTTCTGGGAAATGTATGGCCGAACCCGTAGTAATCGACCTACTCGACTTACGGGTAACGAAGCGCTTGTTACGTTCGGAAATATGCTTGCTCCACCACCACCAGTCAGATTTGCTCCAAGTCCTGGCTCGTGCCCAACTGTTACTCCTGCCTACGAATGAAGAAATCCATTAATAATTGTCGCAATCTATCCGCCTTATAGGATTAGAAATAACACCAAAGTTTTGTTCAGAGTAGGAAATTAATAGTTCTTATTCATCACTCAGCTCAAAGTTCCAAGCAAGTCTAGATTAGTAGAGCTTATTTATATACCTGGTAAAGTAGGTATTCTAGATCAGAGTGATCTTTTGAGTGGATTCTGGACGTGCATAGCACGCCGGGATTCTAGATAGTAGGTGGTAGCTGACCTATTCCGGATTAGCCGGATTAGCAATTTTGACGGCATATCTACGGTTGTAGATATGGAATCTTAAAACTTGCCCTAAGGGTTCAATTTTTTCTGATCAGTAATTAGGTACTATTAGTAGTAGGAAGCCCTGAAAAAGTAAAAATGAAAGAGAATCCGAGCCAAATGGCTACTATGTTTCTATATGCATAACTGATCTAAGGAAACCCAAACATGACTCGTCCAAATAAGTGAATAGTCCATCTTAGACGCTTAGGCCTGGAATGCTCTCGGCGGAAAAAGGCAAGATTGGAGGAGCAAGATTCTGAGATCTCTTGTTCTGATACCGATTATGAGTCTGACGAGACCGATCTTGATTCTGATGAGTCTGACCCTGACCAATTGAGCTTGGGGTCGAGTTTCGAAGCCGGGGAATCACGGGAGAATGATACACATCCATCCTCTACAGATTCCAAGGCGACCTTGAGCTGGGAACAGGGAGCAGAGAAAGTATTGAGAGCTTCATCATACAGGTTTGTCCATTATATGTCTCTTACATACAGTTTGATAAATAAAAATTGAATAAACACTATTATATAGATTCGGTTCAAGGTCAACCGGTATGTTCAAAAGGCAAAAAGACTTTTGAAATCTTTTTAAAGCCTGTAGAGCATTGTAATAAAGGAGGTTCTCTTTCAAATCAAGTCAGATTAGAACAGGGAGTAACGCAAGAGACAAGACCTGTAGAGCCCTGTAAGGATGTAAAGACTGCGAGAGCTTGCCTTCCAAGTGCAATTTAAATAGTGAGGTCAGCCCCTTCTCTTATTATCCTGTTGATATTGACACATATTTTAGAGTGTTGCGCTCGGCAACTTCTTTCATCGCAGCCAGGTTTCAGAAGCGTGAGATTGAGGAACGTCTTCAAGACACATCTGGCCCCCGTAGTGATGACCGATGGTTCAATTTAAATCTTCTCACCAAAATCACGTGTTGTTTAATCAATAATAACTCAAGCCTGCGAAGCAGAATTTAAAATTTCAAAGCAAAAATTTGTAGAGTAACCATTTTTCTTCAAAACGTAGCTTTCAGAATCTTTATTTCATGGGTTGGTGGCGTTATTATTGTTGGCGTTGTGTTGGTTTTCAGGGCAAGTTTTAAGATTCCGCCAACCATAGTATTCTGCGGCTACCGCGATAGCCAATAGACTAAGCTACCCCTACCCATTTTTCCGAAATAGGAATAGCGGTTAATCCTATGACACTGAATGACATGATCATTTGTCATGCCCTCCGTGACATGGTTTATGATCATGGTGGGTTAAACACAATACCCTTAATCGTAAAGACATTGCGAATACTCTGTAGCATTCAAGTGAAACTAGCTACAATCTCACAAGGATAACAAGTGGAACATAGCACTGTAGAGTCATTGCGATGTCCGGAGAATTGTGCAAGGGAGTGAACTTTTTTGAACCGGCTGCTTAGTGCTGTCGGGATAAGCTATATATCCATTGAAGTCTAATCTGATATATATTTCTAATAAAAAAGACAAATTAAATATAGCCTCGTATTTGTACTTGCTTTGTGAACAACATTGACTCCTATTGTGGTCGGTCCAAATAAGTGAGGCAAATCTAGAGAGAACCTTTGGGTGCTTAACAGGGCCCAGAAATAATATAATAAATGTACGTACATACCTATCATATATGATAGGAGAATTCTGTAGCTTAGAATTACGGACGGCTTTCGCACCAGCTACAAGTAGATAAGGGGTACTATAGAATGCACTATGGTATGATATGTAACTTAGAACAGATCATGAACCTCAAACTCCAGCCAGAATATTATGATTCATAGTAATCTTTGTCATGGGGATCTAAAGATACATACCTTGAATACGCCACTCAACTTGAATCACACGCTCAGTTTAGCCTAGAAAATGCTGTAGAAGTACTCCATTGCCAGGAGCCAAGATTAAAGGGTAGCAGAACTGCATATGTACGTTGGAGCAGCATAGAACCCTGAGATTCGCCACTTTGACTCTTCATCAAGGCTTGCAGTTAACTAAGGTGATAGCGGAGTGTTATTACCGAGAACCAGGTAGTAGCAGCATACAGGCTTGCAACTCAGCTGTGTTCATATTCACTATATATGTCCAAGATTGTAATAAGTAGTAGTATAATACTCAGAAGTACCTAAGTAGTCATGGTCGTATGATGATGTCCGTTAATACCATGGAACGATAGAAGAATGCTATAGAGTTGTTGAGCTGAGTCAAAAAAAATACATGGGTGTTGAAAGCTTCTGTGGTCACACAGACTGGACCTAAAGAATGGAGTTCTCGAAACCCTCTAATAAAGCGTTTGATTTACTAATTCTATGTATGTATATTATTGTTCTTCTCTTCCTCTGAGTTCATATCCACATAAGACTAACGCAAATCGGCAAAATAAAGGTAGCTAAAAGGCTACACTAACCAACTCCTTCCAAAAAAGGCTAGATACTATATTATATAAGCCCTCCTATAATCTACTAGCCTACTGCTTCGAAGATACTGTGGTAAATAGGTAATGTACAGTACTATGGTGGCGGACATTCAAATCCAATACAAAAGTGTACCCAAAAAGGCCACCATTTTCAAAGCGACGCAACTCCACTCCACCACATGAAAAACAAAATCAGAGACTGTGACTCTATAGATAATTGGTTTAAGAATAAAGTTACAGAAAGATATATTAAAAAATCATAAGGGGAGCCTCGTTTGAAAAAAGGGTATCCCCTCGCGGGCGCTTTACTGTTTTGAGAAGGCGGTCATTAGGCGGCATACATTCTGCCGATGTAAAAAAAATACGGACATATGACATATGTATGATAAGATACACACAACCCCTTAATATAAGCCACTCTGCTTTTTATTATTAATTACATACACCAACAATATCATCATCATCATCCGCTCCACACATGCCTATCACCGGTCATCACCAGGCACTTGTGCCCTCTGATGCGATGTGGGGGATTTCCGCTCACCTGATCCATACGCCATCTTTTTCGGACAGCCGTTAGATAGTTTTGCCGCATACAAATGCTAATGATATAGACACATTACTCTGCAATCCCTCGATAGCATAATCGCAGCTGGCTCTTGCATGGCGTTTGGAGTGGCACCAAAAGTATTCAATGTGATTCAACTCACAATGAAACTTTGGATAGAAGGATGCGGTGACAGTAAGGCTTTCCTCCAAGCACCTCCTCAATTTCACCCGTCTGTGATAAAAAATCAGGCTTCAAGGAAAGAAGGCGATGAGCACAGCAGTCTAGGAGGGGAATAGAATTAATAAAAGGCGCATTAGGAA
The DNA here is from genome assembly GCA_019804575.2 of Pseudotulostoma volvatum. Taxonomy (NCBI): domain Eukaryota; kingdom Fungi; phylum Ascomycota; class Eurotiomycetes; order Eurotiales; family Elaphomycetaceae; genus Pseudotulostoma; species Pseudotulostoma volvatum. The sequence continues at coordinate 5,849 of JAHQZX020000182.1, read as the reverse complement.
GATGGTAAAAAAAAGATAAACTTACCACTTGAACCGCACTTCGTCGCACTTCGTCGCACTTCTCGCAGCCTTTTTTCTGCCTCCTTTCACAATATGCGCAGAGTTTCTCTTGAACGCATTGGCAGGAATCTTTCCGACAAACATTGTTGCAGATTGTTTCTGCGTGTAGTTGCGACTGTGGTTCCTTTTTTGTCAGCAAGAGTCACATCTTCTGCCCTTATTACATTCTTTGCATTTTTGTCTCTCCTGGCACTCCTCGCAACGTAGCTTAGGGTATTCAAGGTGAAATTCCTTCTCGCTTAAACACAATTTTGGTTCCTCCAATAACTTGCCCTTTGAATGCCTTTGGAGATTATTACAATCACTCGTTACCGGGTCCACCTCGTTGTTATACATTTACTACACAACAACTTCGTCCCATTGGTATACCATTCCGTCTCTAAGCAGAGGGTGGTATAGTGGTCACGCTAGCATAAATATCCTAGTTGTATTATTACCATTACAGATAATTACGGTGTATGATACGGATTACTAAACAAAAATGAATCCTTCCTCTGTTTTTGTGTCCGCCACCATCATGGTACCATGCATGAAAGATCCATGTGTAAGTTACTCCATACAGAACTCCTCTACCTCGATTATTTCCATTGTTTCTTATTGCTGCTCCTGACTACCACGGCCTCGTCCTCGTGCTTCTAGCTCTCCCTTCTGACTCCGAGTCTGAGCATCACCACGGTGTGATGACCCAAGCCCAAAGTATAGTAATGGACTCATTGTACTAAGCTAAGGGGCACAAGAATCCAAAGGAAAACAGAACTTGGGAAGGGAATACAGGACAGATATATAAGTTGTGGGTCATGTAATCGTGACCCATACCCGAGCCTAGTCCGTCACACACGGCCCTGTCTTCGTCCTCCTCGTCCTCTTCCTTCTCCCGCATTTGTGTCAGTCCGCTGGCTCTCCGCCAAGTTCATATTCAAACCTAGAGGCATTACATCGAATTGATCGATCCTGATTAGTAGCTCCTGCTGAACGTAGCTTTTGGCTCCAGAAGAAGGAGCCGTAGATCAATAACTTCATCTGGTTGAGAATCCAGATGCCATTGAGGGTGAAAACGCGTTTTCGTCAACGATCTCCCTGGTTCAACAAATTCCTTTCTAACGTGGATGCTATAGATCTTCTGGGAACCCTAGTGCATCTCCCAGGTATCACCAACCGATCCGGGGTACCAAATAGCCTTTTCAGGGGCCGCATATGTAGCGACTGGTGGAGGCGGTAAATCCGTATGAATCCTAGGCTCAAAATCTGATTCTGCCTCAGGCCCGGGCTCAGAATCGTATTGAAACTGTGTTCGAATGTTAGAGGAGCTTGGTGCCTCTTCACTATCAGAATTATCCGTGATAAATTTGCTCTCTGATATAGTGATATGATCCAATAAAGCTTCATCTGACTGTAACAGCAGTGGTTAGTCATCGCTTGCAATATTATCGTCTGACAAAGCTCCGCCGTCTGGACCGTCTGATTATGATCTAAGACCTTCGATCTCGGGCGTGGAGTCTCCATATTCTTCGGAGGCATAACGAATCGCTAGTGCTGTAAGAGGATTTTGGTTAGAAGACTCCGAACACATTAGGCGTACCGAACAAGAAGCATCGGTAAGAGATATTTAACTCTCGCAGTTCCAGCAGGGGGCAATAATAGAGTACTACAGTTGTAGGTCAATCTGTAGTATTAGAGAGGTAATTGAGAAGAGAAATTGAGCGTTGTGCGGGCACAGTAAAAATTGACAAATGCGATTAGTCATTTCCGATTCTAGTAAGCGAATCAATATGATATGCCATTTTTGGGCGTAGAATTCGGTGGCTTATATAACCTAAAATATAGCCGTTTTTGGGAAGGTATTGTGCGGTTAATGAAAGGGGTTGTGCGTGTAGCAAATCCCTTAATTTATCCACCCACCGGTTTCATTGATCTTCACTAGGATATATACCCGTCCTATGCAGCCTTTCGGCCGCTTAAAGACGTTAAACAATACGACAACAACAACTAGGATATATACTTAGCTAGGTATCATATTATCTATTTGGTGCAGAGAGTTTTCTATCAAGATTTAATGTCTCAGAACAGTATTTGTGCGGGTAGGCAGCTGTGTTTTCTTTCACATTATCGGACGGATTATCATATGTAGCAGTGTGAGCCTGCTTAGGAAACTGTTGGGACCAGCTAGCAAGTGACTTAACCTAATTAACTAGACGAGGCTTGAGTGGTTAAGTACTAAGCCAATCATAGAGGCGGTAAATGGGGAATCCCCTTTTTCGTACCGGAGCCGATCCAAGGGTAAAACAATAGTGGAATGATAATCATTGGTCTGTTAGCGCCTTGTGGCGCTTTAGGTCATCGAAGCTCGATCCCCAAAGGATCTTCCAGTCTCCTATCCACATAAAACCTTTTATTATATCTATTACTTCTACATGATATTATATAATGTGATACACTGACAAGCAACGACAAAAATCCTACTATTACTTTAAATCCCTTCATTCTTCCCTGTTTACCTATTCAGGGACATCGCATTTCGCAACTACTCCCAAATCCCAAACACGTTCACGCTTGGTGATCGGAGCGTGCGCTATTATTTGATCACCTGAGGAGCCGGAAGTCTAGTTGTGCAAGGTCGGTTGGTCAAATTTCTAAATGATCAATCGCAAGCCTTCCTTCCCTGCAGCTCCCTGATAGTCGATACGCAATCAAGACGCAAACGCGAGAAAAGCTTGTGAGCTTACAGAGGGAAGTGGCGCCTGCAAAAGACCGCCTAACTCTTACTTAATCATAACTTTCTGCTAGCTTTGGCAAATTTTCCACAACCCATTTACTACCTTCGATCAGGCATTTGACAAGCGTCAGACTTTCATACAATTGCTTGTCTAGAATATTATACCTGCCTGTCCGGTTATATATGCTCTGATACCATTTCGCATCTTATCGCCGTTCTCGTTCACTGGAACGATGGCGGCCTGTTCGCTGAAGAAAAATATCGTTGGTGCCCAAGTGACTACACTCTCTCCAACCGAGGAAAAGCAGAACAGTCCTCCTCTACCACACAGTCTCTCATTGCTCTCGCCAGTCCCCACCTCTCGTTCAGTCCCTGAAGATCAACCGCAAGATTTCGACCCGTGTGTCGGTGCCAAACCATACTCCCCTTTTTACTGTCATCCCACAACTACAACCTCTCTCGAGCAGCTCAAATGCGAGGCACAGGTATCCGGTAGAGGCTATTGTTCTCAAGATCTTGAAAGTGGTATGCGCACACCGGTTAAGCGGTCCGTTGAGATCCACCGAATTCAGTCATCGAAACTTTGGAAGAACGACAAGAGGAGGCATTGCAGCTGCCTGCAGAGTCTCAGCAAAAAGCAGCGGCTTGCTTTGAAGGTTTTCTTAGCGTTCTTCATTGTTGGAGCCATGGTAGGAATCGCACTAGGTATTACGGCTGCGGTAGGAGGCGGAGTCTGGAGATCAAATAACCGTCAAACCTCTATCGGAGAGTAAAACTTGAGTATGCTTAGGACATGGTGGTAGTGAAGGTACGGGTATTATGGACTTCACAACATTCTGATCAAATGCTAATGAGATGCAGTTGCAGTTACAGACCGTTCCTCTACTAGTCAAGTGTCCGAGGATCATTATCGTCTCGTCTGTCAGCTATCAAATTTCTTTACCTCTCCACTTCACCAATAATGCCACAATACTATCTTCAGAAGATGCCGAGTCGGATATTGGCGACTAAGTGATGCAATCTCTAGCCAAGACGAGTCGGCTGCATTCCCAGGAATCGCATGTTATAGATTCATTGATGGAAGAAGCTGGATTCTTGTCAGTCGAGCCTTAAAATCATGCCGTCTATTAGCACGCTTGAGTCTCTGATGCTGGAGCTGTTGGTCAACATATTCATCCGTCTAATCCTATTCGAACAAGCATGATGAGCATGAATTTATGGTCTACCAGGATAATAGAATAGACAGAATAGTGAGCTGGGTTAACTTCTATCCAACTCTGTGGGCCAATGTAAGTAAGTAGTATCGCACTACGCAGCAGGGGAGGATTTGGCTACGAAGAGATCCTTGGTACATACATAGTATGTAGTATGATTGATAGTACCTGGCATGTTCAAGCAAGCATCAACATGTGACATAGCGAACTATTATTGGAAAAGAAAATAATGGTGCCAAATAACAGGTAACCAAGGTGTGTAACGTACATTACTAGTATGTAATAATGCCAAAGCTGTCCGGTCAACTTGGAAAACTTAGAAACACGTGACCCTACAAGGAATATAAAACCTTGGGAGAGAAAACGAGCCTTGTTTCTTCTTTCTTTTCTGTTTCATACATCAAAAAGTCAACAGGACCAGCCACGACCATCGTTCAGCGATCCACGACGATGTGTTGCCGTGACCTAATAGGTCTAGTGGTTCTGGAGATAGAATACTTTCCTTGATAGGAAGTTTCCCTCTCGTTGGGCCCTCTTCAGTGAGGGCGATGGGCGGGAAATGTCGAAGATAGGAAACATCATCTCACTCTTCAAGATATCTTATCTGAAATGGCACTCGAGCCTAGAGCCGTGCACTCATAGAGTATGGTGGGGTTACCACAACATAAAACCGAAATACTTATCCCCATCGAGATCAGTATGTACTATGTGGCATGCTCAACAGCGCCATATAGGAACGGAGGTTCCGCTTCACAGATTGTAGCGTAGGTATGAAGTACTCGGGGCTATTTCGCTACACTCTCTAGAGTCTCAATTTAAATGAATTTAATATTCTTAGTACCAACCCGGATGGCGCCTTAAATCAAGCCTCATACTTTCATTGTCTTACATCCATGTACTACTCACTCGTAGCTTAACAGGAATTGCAACAGGATCAACTTATGATTTGCATAGAACATACGAACGTCATGCAATTGATCATTTGCAAATATAATTATTTCCGCGATCCGAAGACAGCGGTTATTCACCTTAAGCTTCCCAGCCCGACAAAACACGGTGAGAGAAGCTGGCCAAGAGATCACGCGATTTAATGCCGTGGTGCTATCGAATACCTAGCTATTCGTCTCGGGCTCAACGGCGCTCAGGGCAAGCTATCGGAGCAGTCCAGAACTTCATAGTATGTTACTACTTATATTTTATTTGCCACCAACTTGAAAAACTGCCCAGACAGGCCACACAGCTACATTTTATCCGATTAATTTGTTGCACTTGTACGTCCTGTGCACGCTTCCACCACTATACATATTATTCAAACAGGCTTCAGTAACAAAAGTTCCTGGGAATGGGTTCGACGGAAAAGTCCGACTTTTGCACTAGTTCAGGTCGTCTAACACCAAGTACCTATAGCCCCTCTGCCTGGGCCATTATGGAGGGTCGACATATGACAAGGTGGCTTCTCATGAGAGATAAGCACTGCTCGAACCATGTGGCACCTTTTTATTTCTGAATCAGGCGCTGTCAACGTCATGACCTATGACCAAACAACCCCTAACTACTACTCGTTGAGAGTCTTGCCAAAATTTCGTAAGACAAGCCCGAAGCTGTACTACAGTCAATTAAAGCTAATAATATAATGTAAAGTTGCTGTCCGATTTCTCGAGTATCATAGAACGAACTATCTTCATCCGGGTCTTGAAAAGATGTATGATAATAAGCTTGGTGGGAACCACGTTTCGTTCAACCAAGATGCTACCCGCTGGTTGGGGGTATGGTTAGACACAGGGTTCACTTTAAAAACGCATTACCAGACACGCCTTCGAAAGGCACATATGGCTGAGAAAAGGCTGCAATCCTTGTGCCGG
>JAHQZX020000181.1:0-15356 GCA_019804575.2 Pseudotulostoma volvatum | reverse complement strand
ACCACGCCGAGCAAAAAAGCTTGGCAAGTCCGAGACCACGCCGAGTTTTCACCTGACCACGCCGAGCTGTAAGCCCGTGAAGTCCTCATCTTGCTCTTGATATCTTACTATATGATACATTTAGTGTAGTGCGCACCCGCCCGCTAGGCATACTCAACATTACAGGAACTAGTTACTACCGGATGGAAAAGCGGGAGAAGATTCCATCACATCGGGAATATTCCAATGTCGCTAATATTCTATCAATATCGAGAATATTCTCTCAATGTTAAGTCAGTGAAATAAACTATCAGATGGCCGAGTTACTGAGTATACGTAATTACCATTGCCGATGCAGCGAATAAGTGTCACAAATTTGTGTGCAAGTTAAATGTGGGTAAAAATTTTCGAGGCTACGAGACGTGATTACTAAGAAAATTTAGCGTCTTGGCTATAGGCACTCTCAGAGCTAAGGTCGCTAGCGTGGACACTAATACTAAAACAGATATATGACATACGCTGCGCAAACAGCAAGCTAGTACTAAAAGGGCAAAGTATAAGGCTACGCTTATTAATGTATCGCAGCCGAACGGGACTACCTTGTCGATTTACGCGTTCGTCACTTTAAAGACTCCATTCATCCTATTACATCTTGACATTCCCGTTCGAACGCTTGCTAATGTCAGTAGTTCCCTGGGGCCTACAACCTAGCTATTCTCACTACTTTGGGCAACTTTTATTGCGCCGTATGTCGTCTCGTGCGCTGCGAAAGCTGCAGAAGCGGCGCGAGCAAGAGGCGAAACTCGCCGATCTGCAAGCAGAAGATCAAAAGGATCAATTGAGTGATGAAGCGCTGAAGGAGGCGGTTCCTTCAAGAGCAAAAGCAAATACATTCGGCTTATTGAATGTTACCGAGGAAGATCCAGATGATGAATCGGACCGGGGCCCACCTGAAATGGCATCCACAGATCTTGGGAGTCCCTTCGTCGCGAAGAAGCCCCCGGGACCCAAGAAGAGAAAGAAGAAGGCGGCCAAATCATCGGATCCATCGCAAATAAAGCTCGACTCTGCTGAGAATGTGGAACTTGACGAGATAGATCGAGCCTTGAAGGCATTATCGACCGCGCAGTTTCCTAGCGTAAACCCTAGCTATTCTCACAAGACACCAGCCCCAGGCAGTGGGTTCCTCAAATCCTCCGACGACTTCTTAGCTGTTGAGCCAAGGTTCTTGAACGCCATGAATGAGATGCGGAAGCTGTTTGGGAATGTGGTGCTCGAGTCATTCGGTCAAGATGAAAGCGCTGGCACGGGTCGAAGGAGGGACAGGCGAAGAGAGATGATTGATCTTGGAAAATCTCTGACGGGGCGGTATAGTCCAGCCAGCAAAGGCCAAAGTCTTGCTGGACACACACTCCGAAAGAATCTTCTTATGCAAGGGAAAGATGAGTGGCCTCGAGTTCCTAGTGGAGGGCTCGGTATGGAAGTGTCAGAAAAGCTTCCATCCGGTAGTACCATCTACCGTATTGTCCACAGCTCAGCATACCAAGATGTAGGAAGGCAATTTGATGATTGTGTGGAATCTATGGACTCTGAGAGGTTAATTCTCCTTTTACGATATAATCGTGAGTTCAATTGTCCTTCTACCGTCTAGTGCAGCTGGAAAGCTGACAACAAAAAGCATATCATATCTCGACATTGCTTCAAGTTTCTGATATTGCCAAGCACCAAGGTGATCACGCCGTCTCTGCAGACTTACTTGAGCGGGCACTATTCAATATTGGTCGCTCTGCGCATTCTTCATTCGGGAACCAGCTTACACAAGGGACGGCAAGGCTCGATTTCATCCACGCGGAAAACCGAGAACTCTGGCTGGCTGGCTGGAGATATATTGCTAACCTGGGAATGAAAGGGACATGGAGGACCGCATACGAATGGGCGAAGTTGCTTCTCAGTCTGGATACTGATGATCCTTATGCTATTGGACTACTCATCGACAATTTAGCAGTCAGGGGACGAGAATACGAGCACTTCATCGATCTTTGCACGCAGACTATTTTTAGTAGTCAGTGGGAACTTTTGCCAAACATTCAATGTTCTTTGGTCCTCGCATACTTCCGCCTTAATAAACCACAAAAAGCTCGAGAACAATTGAGGATAGCTATGTCACGTTATCCCTGGGTTTTCTGTAAATTGGCACAGGAACTCGAAATTCAACCCGTGCCAAGACGCATCTGGGGAAAGACGCCACCCACACAATCCCATGCATTGCATAGTGAGCTATACATATCTCGTGGAAAGGATATTTGGAACACTCCAGAAATCACATCCTTAGTCGTTGAGGTTGCAGATTCTCTCTCTGAAGGCGAATCGTGTGTTGATTCTCCTGAAATAAATTTGAACATTGCTCGTCATGTGATTATCTCCGAGATTCCCGGGGTGATTGCCCATCTTCCATCTAGTTTCATATCAGGACGCGTATCTGCCTCAGACCCCCTCCCACCGTATAATTCCGAGGCGTTCCGTCAGCAGTCAGACCCCGCAGCCGCTTCGCGTTCGAGGATATTGGAGGTAGGAGGACAGCAGCGGCTACGTGAACGGCTTGAACAATTTCATAATGGAGACCTGGATATTGGCTTATTCCGTCCTGCGGCTCCCGGAGAGGACCCAGAGGAATGGGTCGAAGAGGATCATAACCTTGATAATGAGCGTTCGCTTCAAGAGTCGCTCTTAGGCGATCGTCTACAAAATTTACAAGAGTTCTTTAGTCAGTATGGTGTTGATCGTGGCAACTGGGAAATTTGGTACGACCTCTCTTTATTGACAGACTATGCCCGCGCTTTAAATCACGTACGGCCTGATGAAGCTAGGTTAGACCTGCTTTATGGTCCCATTGAGGAAGTTATTGGCCCGATAGCTGTTGCAGTTCTCGAGGATGAAATAAATATGCTTGATAATGAAGAAGATATTTGATCATTTTAGGTGATGGCACATGTGCATAACTGAGAGAGTTCTTGGTGAGAAGGCACCTTGACATCTCTTCACATGTAATCATGAAACCAATGTCAAAAAGCAATAGATGAAAATGATACCCGCATTACAACTGCCAACCTGCTCGTCGGGTTTCTCTTCTTTCTTTCCTTATGATACGCTTGGGCTAGTCCTTTATCCCAAGCTCAAGTACATATAATTTGCCCCTGTCATTTCCAAGCGACGAATGGAACCCGAAAGAAGAAAGGGAGGAATCGGAAACCCAGAAAAAGACAATGCAATAAGTGGTGCAAATGTGACGGCCACAAACATCATGAGGCAGGCAAGGTCACAGGATGCCATGGCTGAACACGACAACTGAAAGTAGGAAACCTAGCCTGGAGATGAAACGGCGCCTGTCAGAGTGGCAGCATGAGAAAGAGGCAGTCAATGGACAAATCTAAGCGGCAAGCCCCGACCGAGTCATTGTCATTGATAATGATGGTGACATTAGTCTGCGTGACAGTACTGAGGCTCCTCGGAATCTGACGAGCCGCAGAACCCTGAGGGTGATGATTATGAAAACCTTTGACAGGTGCAAGATGGGGATTTTTATAAAAGCAGGCTCAATCAATCCTCTATCGCTATCCGATTGTAAGGCATAAATCAAACGAGACGTCCTACAGTAACATTACAAGCGCCTGGAACAGAAGTGCTGAAGTTATCTGACTGCTAATCTAAGAAATATCCGGGTTGTCTCTCTTGCGCACCAAACAAAGTGAACTTCTGTCCGCTGGAGACTTACAATTATGGCAATGAAAGGGCTGACCTTGGCGTCTTTACTAGGTATAAGGACAAACGCCAAAACAGAACAAAACGGCGCTATGAGGATCATGCTCGCGTCTCCAGTAATGTGGTAACCAACAGCCGACACCATGACTGTTGAGAAATAGGGGTTACCGGAGCGGAGCGGAATAACTACCATTCGGTGCAGAGTTGTTTTCATCTCTATTCCTTTACCGCTATATCCTGTATTTCTACTTCCTCTACTTGAGCAAGTTAGCTAGTATCATCGAATACCACCTTGTTCCCCTTTAACTCATCTCATGACCGTGTACTCGTAACGGACCCAGGCTCTTCTCATCAGCTCAGCTCTATCAACCGCTCTCGACTGGTACGGGAAGTGGATTTACACGACGTCTTGACGTTTAACATGGTTAACTCCCAACATCACATGATGGCGCCGGGGGTCACCGGATCGGAGAGGGATTTGACACGCCGTTGGCGCGTCCGTCCAGGCATGTTAACATACATGAAGCAGGTATGATGGGTATATAAGGTGACAGAATCACGCACGTTATCGCAGATATAGCGCTAACCTACACAGCCCTTTAGATTTACCATTTCGTATCGCAAACGATCTGCTGCTAAGCGGGGGTAATGGCAATCTCAACGGCAACCCTCCTCTTCCCCCGGCCGACTGAGTTTTGCCCTTGTCCGAGTCATGTAGGGGCTACTTTACTCACTTTTAGTCGGCGAATCTTCACTCATTTTTTTATGGCCTCTTCACATGAGATTGACTGTAAACTCGCGTTTTACATGATTGAATGAATTCATTCTTTTCATAATTGAGTGTTCAGTCCACGTTGTCGAACCCCGACCCAGATGCACGCTCTCCTCCACCCACTCCTCGGTAAAGCGCTCATCACTTTCTTTCTCTTTGTAATACTCATCAACCTGAAGTATCTTCCGTTCTAGGATCCTCTCCTTCTCAGCCATCGTCGCACTATCTAGCATCGCCTCTCCCAACCTTCCCCGTGCAGAGTCTGCCAGTGGAAGTACACCGCGACGCGAGCTTGAGCCAGAAACACCGGCTGTCCCAAGAGTCCACACCCGAACCGAAAGGCGTAGCTCTCCAACTGGGCGACGATCTGTTCCTTGGCACGCTCCATCGCGCGAATAAATTGGTCCTTCCTCGGTTCGAAGAGGTGCAGGAAATCCTCCATCTTGCCGTCTCTCAGCCAGACAGCCGGCGGCCGGAGCAGCAGCCACCACGGAATGTCGCAGGCGAACTGTGCTGGCAAATGCCCAATCAGCAGAAGTCATTAACATTTTCTGCCATTCCCCCCCGCCATACCTGGAGAAGGGAGGAAGATGGGGTCAATATTCTAACGGTGGACTTGAAGACCATGAACGATCTCTCGCCTTCCACACCACCCGAAGATGCCACGGTTCGCGGAAGCTTTGTGATCATTTCTCAGGCTGGTCAGCCATCTGATGACATCGAAAACGATTGCCAAGTCATCAGTCAGGGCGCCGATCGACTCCCTGGATCTCTTTTACTAATTTAAATATATGCTGAGAAGGATTGAGTGTCAACTCAAGAAATCCTCCCAGGCCATAGCTCCCGCAACATCAGGTTACCTCACCGATAGCCACTACGTTATTCCTTAGCATCTCTACCGTCTAGCTCAGCGGTCTTCTAAGCTCTTCCCCTATTACCCTGCACCGTGTCGAGATGAGATGATAGGAGACTGGCTCTGGTATACCTCGTGGAATATACGTTATATCGACCACCACCTTAATCACGCTGTCCCCGGGCCCTTGTGGCCTTTCCTTTGAGTGTAGTGAAGGTAGGTTCCGACTGGAGGAATCAGACTTGGCGGTTAGTACGGGATTTATTAGTATGGATATGAACCCGGTTAGTATACTAGTAGTTAGTATGGCTCGCACCGCACAAATGCTAATCTATTGCGATCCATGGATCATCATCGCTGTCAAGAGTTCTTCCAACATAGCACCCTTGCCAAGCTATTTGTTTATAATTCTTTCCAAAATGCCCAATAAGAACACGCTGTGTCCCGTATCCGCTGTCTGGGCCACGTTATCAACTTGGCACTACATGCCTTCCTCCTTGCAAAGTCAAAAGAGGCTTTGCTATCAGTTATCAGTGGGGTCGAGGAGCCATCTACTGAGGATGTGGAAATGTCCTCGCAATTAGGGCTGGCAAAGAATTCGATTTCATCGCACGCTCCCTCAGATAATGTTGACCGTGCGCCTGAAGATGAAACGGCCGGATCTTCTCTCCCTGCCAAAGAAATATCTAACCAAGCCCAAACACTAGCCAAGTGCTCAGGAAGTGGCAAGGGTACGAAGGCGAGGGGAAAAAGCAGACAAAACTCTAGGGCTAGCGCTAAAGATAGCACTGATAGCGGCTGAGGCGGCATTGCTCCTTTGAAAAAGCTGCATAATATTGCAGCTTTACTCAAGAATTCAAATATCCTGCCTATATCAAAGCTGGATGTATGCAATCGGTATAGTTCCGGGTATTGATAATGCATCCCGGTGGTTTAGCCGGCGCGACATGGTTGAAGTAGCTGTGACGAAGCGTGGGGCTATTGTTCAAAGGAGACAGTACATGGGACAAAAACTAGAAAACTGGAGACATAGACGAAGCCATTGAACGTGTCTTATCCATCCCCGCCGATGTCCGATGCACTGGAGAGGACATTCTCGCGTGGGAGGAGGACTGTGACATGGAGTAGGGCTAAACTCGAGGCCAAGAACATTGAAATGATGGAATCCCTAGCGAACTGGCTTTCGCAAGGGTTTATACCTCCTGATCAAGGAATTAAGGACATCCTTGATTCTCTAGATACCGCCATATCTGAGAGTGACGATATAGATAGTGATTCAGATAAAGAATGCTGATACTGTAAATCGTGCCGGAGCAACCTGTATATCCATCAAGTATGTACATACAACTTACTAACAGATCTGACTACTTTTATACGATGGTCACGGGGCACCTGCATTGTGATCAGAACCCAAAACAATAGTAAGATTTAGGTAGATCACCTGCTAAATCTAGTTGATTTGCTCTACATATTGCGCAGACATCCAATTTCAATGATTCTGTCGGCTAGTCACTCGCCGCTCAACACTACAGCTATACAGTATATGTACAGTACATGTACATACTACTATACCCAGTAATTGTCTAGCGCTTCAATACTCCAGGATAATATGTTTCAGAGGATTATAATAAGTGCCGAAATACCCTAAGCAGAACGATCATAAAAGGGATTTGGTTCTAATAGCATCCGTGCGACTTAGATTTTCTACCATGCCAGCTCCTCCACTAACAAATCCCCTAAATCGCCCAAGTCTGTTCTACACTGTACATAAAAGCTACACACATACATGATACTACTGTAGGAGCTGGAGCCTGCATTCGCCCCGTTTTCCTTCCCTACATCATTAAATTGGGTTTTCGAAGGGTGCTATGTAAATAATACTGTACTTTCGAATGTCCATCTGTTGCATTCCAATGGCCATTAGAGTCCGTACAGGGCCCTGGGGAACCCCCTAATGGCGCTTTCGGCACAGGCTTAGCAGGCGGTCCCTGCTTTGCGATAGCTGGGAAACTGGGGTTATTTACAGTGTTTTGAGGGCTCTGGGAACCTGGTAACTGCATCTGCGTATCTGCCACTGTACCCGAGTCCGCTGTAAACTTTGTTGCCTCGTATGAACTTTTCCTACTGCCACTGCGCCACCTTCCTTTGAAAAATTTCAAGCAGGGTTGCTTATTTAGCAGCTCGTTGCGCTGATGTAGCTTATGGCCGTCCTAGTCGAGATCGTCCATCGTGGAAAGGTTTCGTTCACGAACTTGTATAGTGCTTTCTCCCGGCACTGTTGTCTTTGTGCAATAAGCCAAGGTTTGCTTGCGAGAAGGCAGTTTTCGATATTATAAACGGCACGTTCCGGCATCAGGCTTTCCTATTGGCACCCATGGTAGCTTCTTCGCATAGATATAGGAGCATTCGTCGGCTTTCCAAGCTGGGATTGCAATGGCGGGGTCCAAGAAGGAAGGCCTGGTCAAGTAGTCAATCGTCCTCCTGGTCGACCCAGGGTTTTTTCTTCTGTATTATATTTAAGCTGGTTGGATATTCAATCCATTTGCAGGCAAATTAACTGGTCAATCGCAGCGTGCAACCGCTCCTTACACTTTCCATTCCACTCTAAGGGTTTAATCTCCTGTGGGCTAGTTTCCCTGAGTGAACAAGAGACGGTAGAGGAAGCTGCAGATTGCGGTGTACAACGTCACGATGATCGAAGGCACTTAGCATGCTGCGTTTTTACATTAGTAATTATTCTAGTATCCTGGTCGTATAGCTCAGTTGGAACCTTTTCACACCTCACAGAATAAATATGCCTTCTCTGATCTATAGCTCTATTAGCATAATAGGGTTCACTGAAGAGCGAAGGCATTGATACTGGTAGCCATGACTTCAGTCACCTACAGGTGTTTCCAGCTTAGTTCTGACCGAGATACATAGAATACCATTGGCTGGGCCGGGGATACAGGGTTTGAATTCGAAAGTAACACTTCTTTGATAGCTTCCCCATCGCCGAAACTTAGGGCGAAATTTGTTGATGCCACCATGTGCGAGGATTGAGAACCAGTACTTTCCAACTTGAACCTCTCCTCTTTGCCGCCGTGTGCATGTACCAATCAAGGCCATCACACTAGCCCGTTCCCAGCAACCTCGGTGAGGGTTTTGCTATCATAACAATTGGGATGTGATGTGGAATGTACATGCATTTACGCACGAGAGAGAGACCTTGTCTATATATGGTGCATGGATAGGCAGTGCCACTGTCGGGCAGAAATAACCATTATCGTAGTCAGGTCGGCTAGCCACCTATGCAGTGGTAGAGCAGACCTAGTAGTCAAAAAAATATTCCGCCAAAGTTGGGTGAGATTTGGGGGTTGCTGACGTTATATATAGGTCCAGCTATATGCACGCTCATCGTGGAGATCCAATAACTGCTTGTTGTTCACCTCCTCTCTGCTCACGGCTTGGCTCAAGAATGATAGTGATATCTCTGGACGAAAAATGGGTATCACTGGAAGGAATGATCTATCATACTTGAGATAAAATAACACACGTAAATTACCCCTGACCCATCATGCGCTGCACTTTACTTAGAAGCACTTTACTCTCTCGCCCCAGCCTGCGTTGCCCAAAGCGATCCGGCCTCCTGGCTCGGACCGTGGCCTGACGCTCCTTTTCCTTTAACTCTTTCTCCTTTCGCCTAGCTTCCATCTCTTGCCTGCGCTTCTCTGCAATTTCTATCTCCTTAGTAAAAGGAGAAGGTTTAGATCGTCGTTTACGGTATGGCTTGTTATCATTCGTTGTTTCATGTGCATCCCTGAGCTTGTTGTTACTCTTATTCGACTTCGGTTCAAGGGACGTTGCACTCAGCATTGCCTGTCGATCGGGGTGCAGCTCAAGGCTGGCAGGCTCGGGAGGTGTATGGACATCACCCTCTTTTGCATCTTCCGCCAGCTCCGTGAGCAGATCGGGTGGGTAGATCGATTTGACTGAGGCTTCGGCTGCCGACTCCTGAGCCTTAATCCTTGCATAAGCCTTCTTTACCTTGGCCTTCTGGATTAGGTCCATTTTGATTTTTTGCACTATTTATTTTCGCAACTGTGAGAATCAAGACTAGGAACGATCGCTAGCCAAGGGAGCCATTCGAAACAGAATAAACGAACCTCTGCGACGATAAGTGCCGTCAGGCAAATTGCCAGGGCCAACAGAAAATCCTTTCTTCTTTTTGGCTGGAGGGCTTGCGATTTGGTGTTCGTCCCGAGTCCGTTTGGCTGCCATTGCGACAAAAGGCAGTTTTTCGTTTGTGATCGAGAAACGACAAGACTGTATCTATTCGAGTTACAATGTTCGCTTAATGAACAGCATTAGATCTTGTACGATATGGCAGCAAAAGTCGTAGTATCATACTAGATCCGTAGAAGCGTAAGATGCCTTATTATTAAAAGCTCTTACTTACACTGAAGCTTTACTTCACGAATTTCAAGCTAGTATCTGGCCAGAAACTTCAAGGACTCACAATGGTACATCCATAATCTTCACCTTCAGTGCCAGTGGCTGAAAGCAGCCGAAGATGGGTTCTTCTCCGTAGTATTCTGCCCGCCCTTACCGCCTGTTATTCCAAGTTAACCTTCAACTCTTCTGTGAACCCCTTTTGCTTTCCTTCATTCTTTCCCCATACTTAGTATTTTCGCGAACAGCACCATTATAGTAATAGTATATTAAGTAATTCATTATTATTATTATCATCACTGTTCGGCTGGACATCATCACATTTCGGTTCTGTAAAGTGGTAACTTGACACGTGCCCAGCTTTCTGCCTCCCCATATTAGTAACGATCGCTCAATTTAGGAAGAGAAGGAATGAATTATTATCTCTATTTCTAGGTAGCTATATATGAAAAGATCAAACTTGGAGAAGGGAAGAAGGAAAAGACAAGAAAGCAGAGAAGAAGGGGCTTTTTATTGAGGATCTGAGAAAGATCCTTAGGTGTTAACTCCCAAGAAGAAGAATGAAAATACTAAACAGCCAAAGGTGTAACAAGCCTATATATAACACATCGATTATGAGAACTTCATCACCTAGCCTACTTATGTGCGAGGTTACCCCATTTCTTTTCCTTTCTTTCCTTTCTTTCCTTTCTTTCCTTTCTTTCCTTTCTTTCCTTTCTTTCCTTTCTTTCCTTTCTCTCTCATCTTAGTATTCTTGTGTATAGTAGACTATTATGTATGAATATAATATCATTTAGTTCTGCGTTGTCACTAATTTCGCTTCTGTAGGGAAAAATCAGAAGAAAGAAAATAAGAGAAAATAATGGACACAATCTGGCACACCGGTTGAGTTAGGTATTCATGCCAAATTGCCCAAAACAAACCCAATGCGAAGGCTACAAACATACAGAGGCCTTGGGGCAATACAGCCCTTATCCTGTCTATTAATAGTTACGAGTTCCGTTGACTTATTAGCTCTTCACTTATCAGATGTTGGGTGTTGGTGATTGGTGATTGGTGATTGCCCCCAACAGTGAAGAGCACTAGCTGGCAGCACGGGCAGCACGGGCAGCACGGGCAGCATATTTCATCGAGTACGAAGAAGTGTAAAGTAATTCCTATTCACTTAATACTATTCACCGAGTCCTTTTGCCTATCAATGCTTCTTCTCTCTCCGCTCTAATCCCTCTTTTCTCTACACAACAAAGTCTATTTCGCATACGTTATTCCTGCCAGAAATACTGCTCCAGAGTCTTTCAGGCTGGCATCTAAAACAACATCCTTTATACGGTCTCTTATATCGGAAACGGTAGTCCCCGCATCCGATAATATGCAATCGGATGCTCCAGATCGATAAAGCATTGGTATATAAACGCCTATGCCCGGCACCTTGTCAGCTTGTCATCTATCTTCCTACCTTGTTATGCCTTTCTTATCTTAGGATACTACCTCAACAAAAGTCTCCTTCCTCACTATGCTCTGGCCTGTTATCCGAATCAATGACAGCTATATTGCCATCGGTGATGAATAGCACTATTCAGGCTTCTCCAATAATATTGCGTGAAGATATCCCGAAAAGCATTCCAACAATACCTAACTTCCGGGAGGGAAAACCACGAAATATATGGGGTAATAATTAGCGGTTGGTATTATATCCTCTAGAAGGATTTTTTGGACTTGGGAAAAACCACAGCCACTTTTAATCGGTCCTTTAAAGATGAGATTTTTCAATCAGGATTCCAAATGGCTTGCCATGGTTAAGATTGGATGCTTGGCGGAGACCCATAAAACGCATCGAATATTCTATATAGATCGACAAGAGGACTATCTCGATTCTTTGCTATTTTTGACCATATTGAGTACACCGCCTAAGACATGGGCATCTCTTTTAAATCCTGGACTCCAACAATAATGTAGACAAAATTGACGATTGATCGAAGAACTTGGCAACAAGACCTATATTGTCAAATCAGTTCGGTACGGATAGTGTCCACCCTCCTTCCAAAAAGAGATCGCATCTGAAGGTATGTGGATTATTACATTAATTTACAAATGAACTAACATACCATAGCTCAACAGCATATAGCAATACCTCACCTGTCGTATAGGTGGTTAATGTCAACTCCCAAGGGGTTAATATGCCCCATATCCTTGTTGCCAGAAATGTATATCCATATGACCACAGTGTCACTTTGAAAAGGGCCCCACGCGTCCCATGAATATGCAGTGACTTGCACCTGAGCTCCGAGTCGGGCCCTACGGCATCGCTGGAGAGTTTTTGATCCAACAAATCAATAAGCATCATCGGGTTTAGTTGATGTCGATCCACTCCATGATCCAACACATCAGGACACTTTTGATCTAGTCTTTCTCCCGTGTGCAAGCCTCGAAGGCACCGTTGTGTACAATACTCCCGAGACTTCCCTTCGGACTTCGAGCCTTGCGATTTTGCGGAAGCCGCTGATGATAGCAAGGCTGGTGGGTGGGGAAACTAGGAGCCTCAGGGCCTTGGACAGGGAGTATTCGGGTCAAATCCATTACCTGCCTCATCATTATCATCATTAGGCGATAATCGTCCGTCCAACGGATAATAGGATGTAGCCATTGCAGACTTCGATCTGGTTTTCACAGGAGACACATGGCAGTATCCAATCCGACTCCTCGACGGTTCGTAGTCAGAAGAGGGAATATCCTTCTCCGAGATTTCATCGAGAAGGTCGTCGTATACTATATCCCACGTTTTCAGTCGACTCACTGCCCAGTTCCTCCAACCAGGGTCTCGTAGGGGCACTGACAAAGCTCGAAGAGTGAAGGCTGAAACCTGACCAAGTGTGGTCAGATGCAACCGGTTATCGCTATTCAGATCACCGGCCCAGCCCGTCAATTCGCCAGCATCCTCTTTTGGCACGGATAGATAGTAGTATATGGTGGAAGGATCGTCACGGGGCACACGAAGGAATATAAACGCTTCACCAGTGCTCTCATAGGCATACTCCCATCCGCCCTTGATCATGTAGGAAAATAGTTGCATAATGACTGCTGCTACGGTGCGACGGCAAATTTCTTGAGGCTTTTCACCTGCCTGATAGCGGACGACCTGGCCCAGTTCCATATCCTGAAGTCCGGCTTTGATATGAGCAAGAGAAAGTTTATGGGGAGCTTTGTACTTGATAATAAAGGCCGGCACCTTCTCCTCTAGACCCCGGTTATACACACAAAACTGGTCCGCTCGAGGCCGAGGAGGCCTTGGCTGCACAAGCCTCCGATTCCTTTCTGGGTGAAGCCGACCGTCTAGCGTTCCCTGATCGCCTTGCAGCCAAGCGCTCTGAGCGACGTGGTTGTTCCTGCGTTAAGCCCAAAGAGCTCATCTCTGTCGCGATTCTGGACTCGTCCGTCATGTAACGGATGCAAGATTGCTAATTTCCTGAATTTCCTTTTTTTGGAAAGTTTCCGATGAGGAATGCTAGCAATTCTTTTATTTTGGCATTTTCCTTGTTTTTTCCTATTTCTTTCTTTTTCCTTCTTTATGTAACAGATAAGTTAGATATTCGGATACGGCTAGCTTCGGAGACAGAAGACCTAACTGATCTTCATGGACTACCCGGATAACTTCCCTACTACTTACACAGATGATTTGTTGATCTACAGCAACAATGAGCCGGAGCATGAGGAACATGTGAAGAGAGTGTTAGCACGCCTGCGTGATGCAGGATTACAGGTCAGAATCGAGAAGTGCGAATTCCATGTTAAACGGACTAAGTATGTCAGATACATCGTGACAACCGAAGGGATTGAAGTTGGCCAGAGAAGACAGCAGTTATTAGAGACTGGGGTCAGCCAACGACTGTACGGGGGATCCAGTCATTCTTGGGCTTTGCAACTTTTATCGCCGCTTTATAAAAGATTATAGCCATATAGCAAAGCCTTTGACCCGGTTGGCAAAAGCGGATGCGCCGTTTCAGTGGGACGAGAAATTCCAGAAGGCATTTGACGACTCGAAAAAGAGGGTAACCCCAGCCCCAGTATTGCACCATTATCGGCCGGAGCTCCCGACGAGAATTGAGACCGATGCTTCTAATGAGGTCATCGCTCAACCGCGGGTGGTGTTCATATCGTTCCGATCACTGAAATTCGGGTTGGCATCTTTGATGTGTTCACGTAAGGGTTGTCTGAAAGGGTTAGGTCCAATGGCGGGGCCGACCTGTCTAAGAGGCTATTCGGCATTATTGTTAGGGGGTTGAATCTAAAGTGAACGAAAGATGCGGTCTCAAAGAGGCGTAGTGAAGACTTCAGGTGACGCTGACTATATCGCCAATTTACCAGTCGATCGAACGAAGAGCCTAAGGTGCCAATATGTGCAATGTTTGGCTTACTCTCCCAAGATGATTACACCAATGGACATACATGCTGGGCACTTGGCTGAATTGTTAATTGGCATATCCGCATTTCATTATTAACTTGCTCACTTTCTGGCGTGTCTTGTCATCAATATTATTGGCATTGCAAAGTGACTTGTGCCAGTACTTTCTAGTTTACCTGGTCTAATCAGGTCCACTGGTTTAAATACCTTGAGAGCCAGACCTGCCTTCCTAGCTAGTACTTGGTACTAATACTCTATCATACATGTAGTATACAACTATTCAGTACAGTAAGATAATAACTCCATAGTTAACGTTGAGAGTTCATGTCCTAGTTAGTGCTCTGCATAAACCTGGTATAGTGTAAGGCCTAGGGTTGCAGATGAGGTACATCCTCTATACGTTAGATGGAGAAAATCAAGCATCGTTTCCTCTTGCGTCCTCAGGCAGGGTTAATTACTAGCTATCCCAAAATGCAATAGCTCTCCCTGCATGAAGCCAGTAGTAGTTGCGGGGGATGGAATCATAGCTAGCTGTTTATATACTAGTTCAATAGCCATGCGGCTAGGATAGGTAGAGATCATTAGTTGGACCTGCCTAGCCCAGCAGCCACAAAACTCAACTCTCTTTGACTAAATTAGGTATAACTAGAGGCCCTAATAATAGTAAAGGACACTCTCACTAATTCTTTGGAGATTGAAATCCCGACACGCACGTCGGTACGGGGATTTTCTAGGGTGGGTTGGGGAATTTTAAGCTTTTCGAAATTTCCTTACATTAAAGTGCTTTTATCGGTATATGCCCTTGCGATATGAAATGCTTTTGGGGGGTAATAAGGCCAACTACCGTAATGATGAAAGATCAAATTTCGGAAAAAACGAGGTGTTTTATGCGGTCGGAGGCTATCGGCCCGATCTTTAGCACCTTACCCCCTTTTCTCTTTCTGACTTCCTACCTCCCACCTCCCTCTACACGGACGGACAGGGCCAGGTGGAGCCCATCCTTGGGATATACACGCATGTGTAGGGCCTGGTGAAGCCCCTCAGCGGGACATTTGTGCTTTCGTTTACTGCCCGCCTTGCTGTACATACACGTGCGTACGGTGCAGGCGGAGCCCCTCATTGGGATATTTGAGCTTTTGTTTTACTGCGGGCGTGTTTGAATT
>JAHQZX020000180.1:0-15360 GCA_019804575.2 Pseudotulostoma volvatum | reverse complement strand
CTCGCACTAAACCCAAACAGGAAAGTATTACGAGACACCAGAACTCCAAGTCCGATCCTGCCAACGCCGCTACACCTCCTGGAAGGATCAATATCCCGGAGCGCCTTACGATGCCCTACTATCTATAGGACCTGAAATCATCTGTACGGTTCCATTCATGATATAGTAGTGATTGATAGTGATCGATATCCGGTCATCATGATCATGATAGGACTGACATGACTTGGCGGAGTGATGCGTCATCCGAATTGGGGGATTGGCTATTGGTCAGTTCATCGGGGGTCTCGACTTGATCATCCTTTTTCCATGTTCAACGACTCGGGCTTTTTCGCTGGCCGTTGAACGCTGATCTCTGAATGGTTTTTTTTTTTTTTATCCAGCGAGGAAAAAAAAGGGAAAATTGAGATGATCCAGTCTTCGATTCTAGGAATCGAACGAATCATGAAAATCGTAGAATAGCACTCTGCACCATCTATGCATGTCAAATTCCCCAAGTGCGATCTGGCCGATTCCTGAAGGATCTTCTGATGCAAGATTGGGAACTGGCCGGAATCGGTCTAGCGGGTGCCCAAACCGGCTTGGCTCGAGCATCACGCGCAGTGCCGAACGGGACTAGGCAGAATCAGGGAAGGCGGATTCCCTTCGGTCATCCTTTTTTTCTTCCCTTCATCTGGATTTCTTTTTTGGGAGGAAGAGAAAGGATCCGGTCCGGATGTCTCCTCTCCTCTCCTCTCCTTGCTGGCAATCTCCTTGCTGGCAACCTCAGGCTCCCAGTGCCGATGATATCATCTGACCAGGTTTCCGGTACCCCCCGATACCGGGCGATACTAGCGGTATCGACTTCACCTCTTTTTTCCTTCTTTTTTCCTTTTTTCTTCCCTTTCCTTCTCTCTTTCTTTCCCGCAACTTCTTCACCTCAAGTCGCCCTCTCTGGCATCTCCCAAGAAACTTCCCCCTGTCCCCCTGTCGAGTGGCGCCTGTGCCCATTTTGATTCACCTGCAGGGCAGGATCGCGTTTATCAGTTGATTCTTCCCGGAATAGACGGCTGCATGGAGGCTTTGCCATTCCTACTCTTCCTCCTCCCTGTTCATGGAGTCGGTATCCCCCTCCGCGCCAGACGACCACCAGGACCAGCATGACCTTCCACAGCTTCAACAGCTTCAACGAGATCACCAACCCGATTCCCAACCCTTTTCAGACCATCCCAGCGATTCCAAGACCACCAAGAAGAGGAGAAGAAGGAAGCACCGTGCCCGTCGTCGCAAGCGTCGACCTTCCTTTCTCGTCCCTGAAGGAACTGACGACGTCGGCGACGACGAGGACGATGAGAATACCTATGGGCCTCACTACCGCGCTGCCGATTATCTCAGCCACCGCCCAGCGCCTGTCCCGGATCGGTCGTTACGTTTGGGTCTTGACCCTGTCCAGACCGGTGGGGCTCCGCGGCCCTTTTACCACGACCGAGTCTTAAGCCACACAAGTTTGGAGAGCGAAGTTTTGCTAGATCATCGGTATGCCCCTTGCATATGATATTCCTGCTGCCTTTGCCTGGCCATCCATCCGTTTCTTTTACCCTTCTCGGCATCCGGCTTTCATGTGATGAACAGCATTTCCTTTTTTTTTTTTCCCCCTCTCCTTCCCCTCTTCCCAATGGCGCTCCTCTGACCGGCGTCGTTGTCCCCACCGTAGAGACCAACCCATGATGCATCCCCGCCGGGAGAGCCGCCTCGCGACCTCCTTGCGCCCAGAGTTCTACGCCCGGCCATCCTGCCAGGCTACTACGGAAGGACGTTCAGTCCGGGAAGCTCATGCGGCAGATCCCGGTCAGCGTCGGGTTTCTTTAGACGATGGGGGTGACGATGGCCGGCCTTGGGAGAACAACCACGAGGACTCTGGTCGGGTTCGTGGCGAGGATGACAATGAAGAGGATGAGACCGATGACACCACCGATGACCGCACACCGTTGATTCCGTCATTGTCTAATTCCCAACCCGTCGGGGTTCTTGGCTATGGCACCGACTCGAGGACTTTCTCCCACCATTCCAATCTACAGCAGCTACCACCCGTCGACTTGACCCTGTCGACTCGCACCGTGCCGTACCGACCCGCCTCTACCCTGACGCCCGTGAATCAGGAACGGGATCGAGATTACGACATCAACAATCCCCCATCCATCCCCGGGAGTCCGCAGAGCGGTGCCGCCGATATGAATTATGATGATGCCATGGTCACTGGCGTTGACTTCGGGCCCGCACCTCTTTCGCCCACGATCCGGCGCCGGGAATCCGTCGCCGTCCGAACGAATGATGCCGTCATTGAGGTTGATGGGCGGGCTCCTCCAGGCACGGCCACTCAATCCTCTCGGACCTCACTGTCGGCGCCATCGCCATTATCCCGATCCTCCCCGCCGGGGCCGCCCCTCCCAGGCTCGGTGCCTCGGCGGCGGACCATCATCACTCGGCCTGCGGAAGGTGACGTATGCTTCCCCGCCGACCTAGCGGAAGGCTATGGCCTCCGGGTGTCGCTGGGTGACGAGGAGCCCGGAGAGCGGCGCCGGCGCCGACGGCAGGCGTGGCCCGACCTTTCCGTTCTCGATGACTGGAGTCGGGTCGAGAAGGAGGAGCGCAGCGGCGAGTTCCGAGCCAAGAAGATCAGTGAGCCCGTCCTCGTGGATGGTCGTCTCCGCCCGCAGTATGCCGCCTGGCGATACCAGGAAGAGGAAGCTCCCTACCGGTTCACCTACTTCAACGAGGACTTTCCCAGCACTATTCACGCGCAGACCATATCCGAACTTGTGCAGCCTGGGGGCAGTTTCCGGGAGCTCCTCATACCCGATCCGCCGGAGCTGGAGGACTCGTCGACGGAGGGAGAAGATGATGAAGAACCGGAGGATGCCGAGGAAGAAGAGGCTGATGATGGGGAAGATCTGATTCTGTTTCAAGACGACCACCCCGGGAACCATCGGGGTACCGACAGGAATAACAACCATCCGTATGAGAATATGCATCCGCCCCAAGTCCACCACGGAAGTGAAAGCAGTGACACCCGCTTCGGTAAATCCCCTCCGCCCGGAAGACCTGCACGCAATGAATCAGGCATCTTCTCGGTTGACCTCAAGTCCAAGACCGACTCCCCCCCACACCGCCGATCCCAGTGGGTCAAAAAGGAGAAGCCTAAGCGGTACGGGCCCCGGCCAACTTGGTGGCTGGATGTTCTCTGTCCGACCGACGCGGAGATGCGGGTGATTGCCAAGGCCTTTGGAATCCATGCACTCACGGCTGAGGACATCATGGTACAGGAAGCGCGCGAGAAGGTGGAGCTCTTTCATAAGTACTACTTTCTCAACTATCGCACCTTCGAGCAAGACAGCAACAGCGATAACTACCTCCGCCCAGTTAACGTGTACGTCGTCGTCTTCCGCGAGGGTGTCGTGACCTTCCATTTCTCCCAGACGCCGCACCCGGCCAATGTCCGCCGGCGCGTCCGCCAACTACGCGACTATCTCATCCTGAGCTCGGACTGGATCTCGTATGCCTTGATCGACGACATCACCGATGTCTTTGGCCCGCTTATTCAGTCGATTGAGAACGAAGTGGACGACATTGACGATACCATCATGCGCATGCACACGGCGGACCCGGGCAAGGATGCTAGCGATGAGGTTGCGTCTCAGGCCCGCGCCGGAGAGCTGCTGCGCCGAGTCGGCGACTGCCGTCGTAAGGTCATGGGCCTGTTCCGGCTGTTGAGCAACAAGGCCGACGTCATCAAGGGCTTCGCTAAGCGATGTAACGAGCAGTGGGAGGTGGCACCCAAGTCGGAGATCGGCCTGTATTTAGGCGATATCCAGGATCACATCATGACCATGACCAGCAACCTGGCTCATTATGAAACGTCAGTTCCTTTTCTTTTTTTTTTTTTTTCTTTTTTCTTTTTTCTTTTTCCCTTGCCCCTTTAACTTCATGAGCAGAAGACTAACGGCAGCAGCATCCTCTCCCGTGCTCATTCCAACTACCTCGCCCAGATCAATATCCTTATGAATGAGCGCCAGGAGCGTACTGCGGATGTGCTAGGCAAACTGACTGTCCTTGGCACGATTGTGCTGCCCATGAACATCATCTGCGGCATGTGGGGAATGAACGTCAAAGTCCCGGGACAGGACATTGACAGCCCGTTTTGGTTTTACTCGAGTCAGTCTGATTCTGTCCCGTCATGAAACCGGATTTTTGATTAATATGCCCTAGTTACCGCCGGCCTGGTCCTCTTCGGCGTTGCTTGCTTCTATGTTGCTAAACGGGTCTATCGGATCGTGTAGATTTATTATCATACCCCTGGGGCCTGCTGGGCCCTGGACGCCTCTATAGATATCTTATCGTCCCCCCTTTTCTCCCCCAGGAGAAAATGACCGTGTACAGTCCTCATCTACTACTCTCGCGCCCCCATCGACAAAAATTGTGGATAGGCCGAATTTGGAACAGCCATGCTAAGCAAAATAGTAAAGACAGCCAGAGAGAACCGAGAGTAGTGAGTGGATCGATGCATGCTTAGCGTGGAATAATGATATTAATAATATCATACGACCTCCTTCCCTGCGCTCTTCTCTCACCGAAGACGACCTAAATGTCGGCTGGATGCTGGACTATCGGTTGTTGAAGGACCGCCCAAGGTGATGAGGGACCTGTATATCATCGAACAGTAAGTGCCAACGCGAAGAAAACATTCTTCGGAACGGAGGCAGTTTATATTATAGATATACGTTTTCATTCCCTAAATCTCTCACTCCAATCCTTCAGGAGAGTCTTGGGGGATGGTGTTGACAGGAGGCGACTAGTCATCATAAGGTTTTGTTAGCTATTGTACACACCATGTGTACATCCATAGAAAAAGAGGCTAGTGACCGTCGCTTGGATATAGAACAGTTATTATTCAAATATCAATAAAAATCCCCGGACATCGATCGAGGCTAGTCGTCATATCATACAATCATAAAGATTATGGTTACTATCAATTCCTTCTCTTTCTTTCTCGGTCCCCTCACGCAATCTAGTATAGAAACCGAATAATGGATGCTATTGGAACTAAACCACTCGACTATAGAAGAGAAATCTAGGGCTACTTAACATAGTTCTGAGTGGCTTATGATAGACGGTAAGCACATGCGCAGGTTGACAGATGCTATCTATGGTAGTAAATCCCCGCCCAGGGGCGTATGCGAAAACAACGGATGTTAATCCCTACCAGCTAGCTCCCATCAAATCTGGAGGGAGGGAGAAAAGAGTTAGTATGTAGGGAGTAGTACCATTAGATAAGAATAAGAAAGATACACGGATATCGGTTTAGATAGTGATCCGAATACAATGTTCGGTAAGGCCACAAAGCCAGAATCTTAGGGTGTCTGCAAGCGATTTAAATGCAGGAGACAATTCTGATTCGAACGTGCGAGAGAAACGGGGATGAGACCCACTGGCTTGGGTGGCGGTGAGGATTCTACTGAACAATCGACACACCTCTCTCTCTGTGTGTATGTGTCCACATCTCGTAATGGAGGTAGCATCTGCACTTTCTAAATGGGACCTCTTGCGTCATTGATTCATTAGCATGTAGTTGACCCGCGTGGTCCGAGCAGACAAAAATGTCTTTGGGTGGAGCTGTGAAAAAGCAGCCAGCATATAGTGAAGTTACGGTGGAAAGCCCAGCCGGGATACATAAGGATTGTTCTTTTGGTTATCATCAGAGTCACACTCTCCGCTCCTCCCCGTGGGGCTTCGCATGAGTGGATTTTTCTCTGTTGCCCCATTTTTATGTCGATACCGTGCACGAGTCACATTTATCCTCGTGCCAGACATGCATTCTGTATTATTGCCTAGGCATCTGGGCACTATTCTTTCTACCAGACAACATTTATCACTGGCCGCGGGGGATTTGCAGGTAACCGAGGAGTTAAGAGAACGTATATTCGTCGTTCAAGCGCCCGCTAGTCATGAGAAATTCGGCATCTCCCTTCGTCATTTGATCCCCCGTCTGTTTTCAAACAATCCAGACATATGAAAGTACTCTGTCTCTGGTTAATAAGGGTGACTTCATTTCGTAAACTGATTGATAAGTTGTGGGTCGATTCATTCTTGCATTCACAGCCGTAAGCGGTACAGGAAAACTGCGAAACAGAGATGAACGGCAGGTCATGTGCTTCTTGAATGAGATCACAAAATCTATCTTCAGTAAATTCGAGATCGTACGATAGGATCTGAGCCATGCGAAGGTGGTCGAGGTAGGCCGCAAGAGCCTTAGCGGCGCGATAGCAATGTTTCGTGAGTGTATGCCAATCTCTGTTCAAAGGAGCCAGGACGCCCCGATGAAATGACTGGCAACACTTGGTCCTCTCCGCATCCAGTTTCTCTACCCCAAATTAGCTCAACCTCGATAAAGGCACATACCACAATCCATACGATTAATGTCGTGACGTAAAAGAGGGTGATTCCCTAGGATTACCGTCTGCGTATCTCGACCCAAAAAGGGGCCCTTGTGGAAGAGGAAGAGTTTCCACGAAATGTCCAAAAACTCATGCGGGAGATCTATGACATACGCAAAAATGAGGAGGCGACAGAGGTCATCGATGAAAGGGTCCTGCCCATCGTAGTCCAGCAGCCAATCCCTCACCCAGAGACGACCGCAGTATTTCAGGGCGCCGATGCACTGGTACTTGTCACACAGAAATGCCAGCTTCTCTAGACACTTTGGAGAGGGCTTCTCTGGGACGTCATTGATACTGAAATGAAGGATCCTGCAGAGGATGGTTGTCGCTTCTGTATCGTCCCCGAGTAGAGTTAAGGTATAAGACCTAGAAGATGCTTTTCTTTCGGCAAGTTCAATACCTTCCCTAAACTTGCCGTTGAGCATCACTTTAAACACGGGTGAGGCCAGAGAGAGCACTTTAGAGGACACAATCAGCTCTTGGCCGGTTTCCGGTACATGATGCAGTAACTGCTTGTCATCAGAGGCATCTCCACCGGGCTGCTCTTGGAGAAATTGTAGCAAGATATCCCCGTCGGGATCGATTATTACAGCTTCCGATGACATGATGAAAGAGGCGCATGCGTGTGTGTTTGATCGACAAGTTGAAAATCGGATTTTGGCCGTTTTTTAGCGCTTGCATTTCCAAGGCCGTGCTTTGCTGTAAATATATTGTTCCATTCCGGGTGTCTGCCTTGCTTTTAAGCCTTATTTTATTATTATTGCCTGAATGCTCGCCCATTAGGAATAGCTCCGAATAGCTCCCCACAGCTACCTTAACCAATAGCAGACGATAGAGAAGGTGTTTTTTTTGGAGTTTTGGGTTTACGTAACCGTTACGATCCCAAAAAAAAGGCGGGGCAGGGCGCTGACAGTTCTCCGCCTTTGTTTAGTTACAACCTAACCATCTTTGTTTCTATTAGGTTCACGTGGTCTGTGCGAGCCAACGGGTTTGTAATCATTCCATTCCAAAAATTGCCAAGGCACCATTTTTGAATGGAGGAAAAAGTGGAACTTTCGGATTTTGAACCAAACGGGGGTCTTCCATCTTTTTCTCCACTTATTCAGTGATGTTGGATCAAGGCTCGATCCAGTCCAACAGAAGAGTCTCGATTAGAATTAGTAAGCTGTTAGTCAGGGGGGACCTGGCTCCGTCCTGCTTCTGTTACGACTACCTACTCGAAATCGTAGCATGGCAGCATTCCATTCTGAGTTCACATCGCTAAACTTAAACATGTGTAATAATTACCAGCTTGCTGGTTTTTTTTTTTCAGGCTTCGGTTCACGATGTCATGTGACTCCTAGGATCGGTGGAAACCAAAAGAGGAAGAAATGCGGGGCGGTCAAGGCATATCCGAGAAAAAAGGAAACCAGGACATCAACTTGCGCCCTCATGTACACTATAATGGAAAGACCCCGAGAAGAACCCACATCCTTTCACATCACAAACGAGTTCGCTAGACCGTGTTTAAATTGTTGAGACATGAATGAGCTTGCTCTTACGATTCTCCGCTAGCAGGCCTCCGACCAACCAGGAGAAAACCCTGAAGATCAACACTCGTGCCTTGCCCGAATTCGGAGCCCAGTTGGCTGGTCTGCTCGCGTATGGACTTCGCTCTTGGATCTTCTGCATTGCTCTTCTCAAGCGTGCCGCAGACCTCTTCCACATACATCAGCAGGCAATGATTCCAGAGCGGACGGTATCGATCTTTCATTTGGATCTCTTCGTAGGCGATTGGCTCAAAGCCGCAGGCCTCAAGGACACCGAAATCAAAATGGAACGACCTATTATAATCTTAGTTTCTTTATGGAATGGGTATGGCCAAAGTAATCTGACTAGTCAGTCAACTTACGGGTTCAATCCTTCTGGCGTCCGTTTCAAAATAGTAGCAATGGCCTGCGTTGCGGCCAAGGGAGTTCCCGAGCTCACCGATATTGCCTCCACAGAGCGAAAGTCAGCGTCCACCCAATGCAAGAAGCCTCCGGGCTCTACAAAACTTTATTAGTTTGCCGATCGCAGAGGGAAACAGCCCGCTTCAAGAATACGCTCGACATCTATTGTCTCGGGAGACTTGGGATACGTACTAAGTAAAGTCATCAGGTTCCGCAAAAGCGGTTGTATGTTGCTTTCATTCAACAATACTCTGAGTAACCGGATATTGACTATATCGTAAGCACCGAGATGCTCAGGTGCAAATGGCTTGAAGGCATCGTGCTCGTGTAAAGCGACGTTCTTGGGGAGCCAGCCCTTGTGGGGATACTGGTCGCCGGATATATCGAAGCCATCGAATTGATAATTCGGCGGCAGAGCCTCTGACATCTCAAGGAGCCAAATGCTATACGAAAATTTGTCAAAGCTTTACTACCAGTAATCTTGATCGAATTGGAGATTAAGAAAATGGAAAAGGTTCAAGGGACCTACGCTGTTCCAGCCGCAACATCTGCAATTCGGAGCGGCGTCGGATCCGATGAAGAGATGCTGTCGCGGATAGTCTTGTGAAGGTTCTGACCATCCAAGAGTTTCTTGACAAGTGAGTGTTGGTAGTTCAGCCTTTCGCCAGTCAACTGGATTAGCTATGATGGCAATCTTCATCTTTGATGCATATGGCAGGCGGTAATTATTGCTAAAATACCTCGCAAAATGCCTGCAAACCAAAGGAATGATGCTCACCGGATACTAGATTTATAGTCCCTATCAAGCACATACCTCACGTCCGGATCGGAGCGCTCGTGAGACATATTGGATTCGTCGAGATAAGATTACCTACACTGCGCGTAAATTAAAGGATCGTAATGGTATGCCACTCTGGTATATATAATGGTAGGACTGCAGCTGCTTCTTCCAATTTTGCCAAATCCAAGAACAATAGGAAGTTAGGGTCATTTATAAAGTATACGTGCATCTAATAGTTCGGAGGCGCGGATTCTAAATAGATATCGATGATCCCTATTGTTACTATTGGCTTGTTACTCCGTCCAGCTTTTTGGCCACCCGGTCCATCCATCCTTCACGGTTTCTAGATAAGCAGCGCATGAAGCCATGAATTTGTCTAGATGAGCTGAGATGCTTGTAACCACACCGCCACTACACTAGTGGCTGAGGCACGACGGATACGCAACGTGTACAAAATATATTAGACTCTCGATAGACGGATACCTAAGAACTCATACTGTGACGTGTCCTAGTCATTGATTTATTACATGGCAAGTTCTTGTTCTTTATGTT
The DNA here is from genome assembly GCA_019804575.2 of Pseudotulostoma volvatum. Taxonomy (NCBI): domain Eukaryota; kingdom Fungi; phylum Ascomycota; class Eurotiomycetes; order Eurotiales; family Elaphomycetaceae; genus Pseudotulostoma; species Pseudotulostoma volvatum. Next base: position 5,626 of record JAHQZX020000180.1, on the reverse strand, counting down.
ACATTCAATAGTTCAAGTTGGTATAAAGATTTCGGGGTTTGGCGTTCTATGATATAGGGGTAATGAGAGAATCATCATACGGACGTCATGTGAAGCTTGTTGCCTCATGATTCAACTCTTGCCTTCCTCGGGTGTCCGTGGACCACGGTTGTTGTGATTGATAATTTATTGGACGAGAAAGCAACTTCCTATCTTGTACATAACAAGCATTTCTCTGCGCTCGCGAAGCCCGCGATTCGGGGACAGGTATGGATAGGTGAAGGATTGTGGCGGAAGTGGAAGTTAAGGACTGATGATACACCAACCTCCCCTCGAAGCAGGAGGATTCCTTGACTATCACGCGTCGGGAAAGCATTAGATGCAATCCCAGACTCGCGAGCCGTAGCAAGTCTAGCGTTATATTCAGCTGAAGCGGCTGCTGGTAAAGGGAAAGACATCGAAATGGGCTTAGTTGGGATATTGTTAAATATAGAATGAGACGCTTATAGCTGTACATGTACTTACTATGGATATTTACGCGTCTGCAAGTGTGCTGCACGTTCGAATGATCACACCGCCTCCACATTAGGCATCCCATCCAAATCAGGTCGGCGTATCAAAAAGGAAGTTAAGTTAGTTAGTGTTGTTAGAAGCGAAGCTAAGTGCGGAAACTAAGCAGCTCAAGTTAGCGTGGTTGACTTGCAAGGATTAGCTTGATACGTTGAGCCCTCGGCCAAGCCTTCTTTACTCCCCGCTTTCTGCCCCAGGCTCTATGACTTTTTCCGTCTTTCCCCGTCTTTCCAGGAGTAGGCTTATCGCGTTCCTCCTGGCCTCTTTCCTAGTCTTCCTCTTAGTGTCCTCCTCGTCTTTTCCTGCACGATGAAGCTCTTGTAATTGAAGCTAAAGAGCAATCAGCTGCCGTATAAAGGTATAAAAGACTAAGGTGTCAAGGAACGTTAGCATTGAGGCAGAATAGCATCATCGATGATATGGCAGAGGTGTTCGATTGAGTACTTCAGTAACGATTTGCAGTGTGTACTTCTCGATGTTAGCAGGCAACCCCCAACGAATGATACCGATATCCTTAACCCCAAGTCGGCAAAATATGTGGCTGAATTCATGGTGAAAACGAGGCTGCTCAACCAGTTCCAACACGTGGAACCAGAGACGAGCAGTAGGCCAGACTTACTGCCAAGGTGACACGCTGGGCTTATGGATGTGAAACAGCCTACCACACGGGTCATGTGGGGGGCATGAGCCATCACTTAACAGACACAAACAGCAGCTCCAATCCGGCAGAGCAGTGGGAAACGGAGTTATAGGAGCTAAAGAAGGATATTTATTACTTTACTGCGTTGGAATTGGAGTTTGTAAGGATAACCCCGCATAGCGACATGTACATAGTCAGCTAGATCGGGTCATTGAATACTACTACTACTACTACTACTACTACTACTACTACTACTACTACTACTACTACTACCGATATCCTTCCCGGTACCCGCCCTGATTTCCTACCATGTCTCCCTCCTGATGTCCTCCTCATCGCCGGCGTGATGAAGATTAGCGGCTCCGTATAGATGTAGAAGCGCGAACACGTCCCGGCTGCTTTGGCGCTGCCGACGCTGTTGCAAAGCTGGGCATCTTGAAGTTTTACGGTCTTACTAATCGGCATGATCATTGATAGGCGCCCGCCCACACGAAGGTTGATAAATCTTCGAAAGAGCAGTCGAAGAGATTCTCCGCGGCCAGGAAGTCTCCCTCCTAGTATCCTACTCAGGTCCCCTCGTCATTCCTTTCTTGTCTCTGCATGACGAAGGTCCGGTCATTCATGGTGAAACCTGAAGATGCGAAACAGTGACAGTGCCAATGACTATTTTAGTGCCTAAGGATGAGCTAGTTGAAGCCGTCAGGGCATACCAGGAAAACTCAAAGGTCCTAACCTATGTCGCGGCGTATCCCACTCAAATTTACAGATGGATGGCTGCTTGGGCCAATCTTGACATAGCTCTGGTGTCACGTAGAGGAGACAGATTAGAGGGAACCACCGAAGAGAAGGTCATTCAGAATAGCTCTTTCTGGAAATGGCGTGGTTGAATTAATTGTTGCCGCTGGTACTCTCCTTTCTTGAAGTGCGGCAACTTGGACCCCTTCCTTTTCTTCCCCCTTCTTTACGTACTATATATTATCATTCTTCACTTGAACTAACTCAGCTGGACTTTTAGACAGACCAAGTTGCCGAGCTTCGGGAAAGGGGAATACCAGCTGCAACGATCAATTCAACCACACCATTCCAGAAAGAGCTATTCTAGATGTCGTTCATTGGAATTTGCCGGCTATATCGACGAGTACATATAGCAAATCGGCACTGAAATACATCTCCACTCATACCGCCTCACTGTAATAAAAGTACTAAAGCCATATCAAAAGGAACGACAAAGCTCTTGCGAGCGAAGCTAAAGGGCAATCAGTCGCCATATGGATGTAGAAGAAGGGGCTAAGGCGTTAAGGAACTATTATTTAGGCAGAAAGGCATTAGCGATGATTAACATCCAAGTGCGACGGACCAGGCTCGGAAAGGAAGGTCCAGGTTCTGATCATGTGAGTGGGTGAGTAAGCACCCGTTCTTGGCTTCCCGCGTGTTCTTCTCCATGCTCTATTTCACTGCTGTCTTTCAACTTATCCTCAACGGTAAACTTGTTCCAACATCCTACGTCATTACTCTGTATGTAGACATCTACTAGTTAGTTGACAATGGACGACTCTGCAAATTCGAATCAACTTTGGTATTCAAAGCGCAGTGCTTTCCGTGATGAGCAATGTTTTGAGAAGCATAAATCTAGGAAGACTAAGAAGCTTTGCAATCAGCATGGACGAAAACGAGAATTGATGTTTCCAACCAGTGGGACGATTTTTGAGGCTCGGATTCTTGCGTGGGCATATTCTGTACTAACAACAACTGTTTTATCGTTTACTTATTGACTCTATGTATGGATCCCTCGCTAATATCGTTATTCGCTGCCGGAACAAGCAGAACCCCTGGACCTGGATTATACATTCAATTTACGCCCTAGGCTTCTACGCAGCCTTTGCTTCTGCGCTCACAAAGAGGGAGGATGGCAGCCTTGACCGGAAACCTTTAAATGATGCTATACGAGGCTTGGCAGATCTCATTTAGAAGGCTGGCGGCTTCAGATTTTGGCATAGAAAGACTCATTTGGATAACATGAAATTCATCCACTACTACTCCCAAGGCGTTAATCATGGTTTTGGTTCGGTCGCTGGCGGAAAACAAGATTCGCCCACGAATGGAGCGATTCAAGCGCTAGAGTAAACTGATATTGAAACCATCACTTGCACAGCGCACACTGGGTATTAGCATGTACCGCCATTACCATACTCCTTATTTTGACCGGTGTCTTTCCTTCGAAGTCATGCCATTTGTCTTGGTGCGAATCTCTTCTTTGACATCATCGGAAATCTTCCAAGTATACTATTAATGGCAGTTCGCAAAATCGAAAACATGGCGAAGCGACCCCGATCCCTTTTGTTCAGCTCAAAATCTACTTTCAGAATGATCAGATATCACATCATCCAACTATCAGGTTGATAATGTTCGGGGGTTAGCCTTTTTCATAACCGATTCGATTTCCCTTCTCGCTCTGAATGCCAAAGAACTAGCTATGAATCCATATTTGGTACTAATAATACCGGCACCGATCTTTTTGCGGTATTGGCAGAAGTTGACGGTACACAGGAGCTCCCTTAGCGTATTACTTCGTAGAGCTCATCGAGGACAATAAAAAGGGCGAGCGTCATGCTATACCGGGGGCTTCTCTGTCAATTTTTACAGAATCTACAGTATTGATCCGAACTTTCTTCGGTACGGACAAGGATATGTCTGAAATCTCTGCAGCGCGCCAGGCGTGGCCGAATGCAACGACCCAACTCTGTTACTGGCATGTCCGGCAAGCAATCCTTACAAAACTGGCATCGACACAAAAAACTAATACTCAGAACGAGTATAGGCCCGGGGAAGCCCAGTTGGTAATTCTTGACTTAGAAATTTGTTGGGGCTTAATACCAATACGCCGCCCAAATGGCCCGCATCGATATGGTGGTTGTTCGTATCCTTTATACCACATAAGAATGGCACGTATCGATCCTCCCAGGAGATCTATCGCGATTGTGCCAAGGAAAGTATTCCTGGTGCCGGCTACGGGGCTACTTTCGGTTATGGGCCTATCTGTGGATGAACCGGTATCAACCTAGCCGATGGACCCTGTGGACATGATCTGCGAACGCAAATGAAATTCCCGTGATGAAAACGACAGTTATAATTGAATCACATTGGCGAAAGCTAAAGCTTGAGTATTTGCATAGATTCAATCGACCCCGAATTGACCAGGTTGTGTCCATACTTATCAGGGCCATCCAAATAGTCTTACACGGATGCGGGCTCTTCTCGATCAAGATTATCGCCAGGCCATTGCATCTTGGAGAAAGGCTTTTAAACGAGAATGGAAAAAAAACCAACCGTTCGCTCGAAAGAGTCTGAAGAAGCCACCCAGCGATACTATACTGACACCATTCGATGGTCTTGTGGATGTCCATATTTTCTCAATTCATGGTTTCTGATCTGCGAACATCTCATTTCCCGGTGTGAGCCTATCTCGGATCCTATATCTTTCTTCCGAGAGGTTCGAAGGCAAATGTTCCCTTCGCTTTGAACGGATAAGCAACTAATTTTACGGCCTGAATACCGACCGAAAGAAGTCCTCGATGGTAACCTAGATAAGGATGCACTGCAGGTACATCCCGACCCGGATGACGACAAAGCGGTCAATAAGGAAACATTACTTTCTGGCGTCGAGGAGGATATTGATCCCGAAGCAGGTAGTGAAGACCAGCTTGCTTCTGACTTTGAAAAGGATGTTGACTCAGCGGCAGTCGGTGATTCGAACTCGGGTGACGATGAAATAGAAAGCTTTGTTTCAGATGTGGAAAAATGGATAGAACTCATCGGGATCACAAGGCTAAGGGGAACCAGGGATTCTTAAAAAAGGCCATGGCAAGCACTAGGGCGGCACAAATGTTGGTAGAAGACGTGTCATCTCTCCAGCGTTAAAGAACGTTGCCTTGAATGTGGGCATCATGGAAGCATCCTGCCACTATGTAACATTTAAATAATTATTATTACGCGCAGGGGTTTCATCAGCGGTTTGGATATCTTAACTTATTCTCATATTCCAAGCCTATTAAGAATTCCGTAAAACCTCTCATGTTTGTATCTGTTAAGCAGCTAGAATAGCTAATTTAATACTATACACAGGCATAGGTACCATGCTTCGGAACTGGGCTACATTAGGAGGGTCGCCTGGATGAAGATCACGGTAAGTTAAGGCAGACTTGGCGGTTGGTATGAATTAGTATGAACCCGGTCAGTATACTAGTAGTATGGCTCCCCCCGCACCACACAAACATAGCACCCCTGTTATTAACAGCCAGTAATAGCAACATGCTGACTGTTTCCGTGAGCCAGGTTTCCCAAGTATCACATCAGGCTACTCCCTGGGGCAAAGCTAATCTGGGCTTTCTTTCGAGATGCACAAGGCGATGAGGAAGCCTTTTACGTGGACGGCAAGGG
>JAHQZX020000179.1:0-15398 GCA_019804575.2 Pseudotulostoma volvatum | reverse complement strand
TAGATAGGGAAGACGCCCTCGCAGGTGGGCCCAGGTCAAGGCCGAGAATGTGCCCCTAGTTGTGGGCCCAATTTCTCTTGCCCCAACCCCAGAATTTGCAAATGTCATTTCATTTTATTGATTGCCTAGCATTTATCTATAAAAAAATGAAGCGCGATTTTAATTTTCTTGTGGCGTGTTGTTGCGAATTATGGCTTGGAGTGGTTGAGTCTTTCGGGTCCGCCACCATACCATTCCCCAAGTAGAGGTGGCATAGTGGTCACGCTAGCATAAGATACCCTAGTTGTATTATTACCAATACATGTAATTTCGGCGTATGATACGATATACTAAATCAAAATGAATGTCCCTCCGTTTTTGAGTATACCTAGTACAGAGACGCTTATTACGATTTCATAATAAAATACCATACATACACTAACTATATTTAATGCCCACTAAGATAAGGGTGGGTTCATTGTATTCCACTCTGGATAGCGGACTCGACCATGGAAAGCCGTGTTTCGTAATCCAAAAGTTAGCAAGTTAGTTTGGTACCTCAAGAAAGCACAAGATGCCACATACCTATGTCCTTTATGATATTATCATTATTAATGTGCATATAACCACCTGGATTTCCATTATTTTACTCCATTATTCGTTTTTCTCCCGGACATCCTTAGAATAAGGGCTTGATGCCCTTCCTCTAATCATCCCGCCTCAAAAACTGTCAACAGCCTTACGACTTCCTTCGTTAGTGGAGTGTTCTCAACCTAACGCCCCAAGAGCTCGAAATCCGATATATATATCATGGGTGTTCCAGCCCTTTTCAAATGGCTTTCCACCAAGTATCCGAAGATTATCTCTCCGGTAGTCGAAGAGCTACCCTACGAGGTTGGCGGCGATGTGATTCCAGTCGACACTACAGGTCCAAATCCCAATGGAGAGGAAATGGATAGCCTATACTTGGATATGAATGGGATTGTTCATCCGTGTACACATCCGGAAGGAAAACCTCCACCTGCGGATGAAAGGGAAATGATGTTGGAGATTTTCAAGTACACGGATCGAGTGGTGAATATGGTCCGCCCAAGGAAGCTTCTAATGATAGCCGTCGGTATGTCCACGATATAAGAGTTATGAAAACCTTGCTAGCAGTCGCATGCTTTTATGCTATCATCATAAAATACAAATTATCTTTGTAATTTCTTTGGCACGTGCTAACTTGATATTTTCATCTAGACGGCGTCGCACCGCGGGCAAAGATGAATCAACAACGCGCCCGTCGATTTCGATCGGCGCAAGAGGCCAAAGAGGCAGATGAGAAGAAGGAAGAATTCAGAACTTTGCTTGCAAGGCAAAGTGGCTCCCATGGAAACCAGGGGCTAGCAGAACACGTCATTCAGAAGACATGGGATAGTAACGTCATTACTCCTGGTACTCCGTTCATGGATATCCTTGCTATGTCATTGAGATATTGGACTGCATACAAATTAAATTCTGATCCTGCGTGGGAGAAGGTCAGTGATTGATGAATCGATTTTCGCAACTTGTACTGATACAATCCAGTTGAAAGTTCTTATTTCCGATGCCACCGTTCCCGGAGAGGGAGAACATAAGATCATGCAATTCATCCGATCTCAAAGATCATCACCAGAGCATGATCCAAACACAAGTCATGTTATCTATGGATTGGTACACATCAAATAGGCTTCGTTTAAATAAGCGGACATACGCTGATATTTTGATCAGGATGCTGACTTGATCATGCTTGGTCTCGCAACCCATGAGCCCCATTTCCGTGTCCTACGTGAAGATGTCTTTTTCCAAGAATCAAGACCCAGGACTTGTCGCTTATGTGGTCAAGCAGGTCACAAAGCAGAGGAGTGCAGGGGTCAGGCGAAAGATAAAAGCGGGGAATTCGATGAAAAACACAAATCTAGCGCATTAAAACCGTTTATATGGCTTCATGTCTCCGTCCTTCGAGAGTATCTTGCCGCCGAGCTACGACTTCCGCAGCAGCCGTTCCCATTTGACCTAGAGCGAGCTTTAGATGACTGGGTTTTCATGTGCTTCTTCGTTGGGAATGATTTCTTGCCGCACCTTCCGGCCCTTGATGTTCGCGAGAATGGCATTGATACTTTGATCGCAATATGGCGTGACAATCTCCCAGCCATGGGTGACTACGTCACAAAAGATGGGGTCGTTGACTTGCATAGAGCTCAGCTCATTCTACAGGGCCTTGCAAAACAGGAAGACGGTATCTTTCGCCGCCGACGGCAAGCGGAAGAAAGGAAGCTTGCAAACGAAAGGAGGCGTAAGCAAGAGGAAAAGTTCCGTGAAGAAATGCCAAGGAATCGAAGGAGGGGCTCACCGACTTGTGACCCGCCACAAAGCAATAAGATCTATGTTAATGGAGGAGACTTTGCAATCCCTTCTAATATTCCTCTCATTACGCCTAGCCGGGGGGAACTATCAAGGGAGACAAAGGAATTAACACACAAAATGGTGGTTAATCGAGGCGCTATCTATAAAGCTAACATAACGAACAAGAGCGCTGCGGCAGTACTGAAGAATCGGTTATTGAAGGACTCTGAAAGCGATCTTCAAACAGCCAGCGACACCCCTTCAACCAACGATGATATATCTGATCCGAAACCTGAGAGCGGTTCACTTTCTATCCTTGGAAAGCGTAAAGCCGAAGCTATTGAGGATGAGGTTGCAATTCCTGCGGAGGACCCCCCCGTTGGCCCTAGTACTCCCAAGGGTGAAGATGACCTCCCCCAGGATACCGTTCGATTATGGGAGGAAGGGTATGCTGATCGATACTACGAGCAAAAGTTCGGCGTAGATCAGAAAGATGTCGCTTTTCGGCATAAGATAGCTAGGGCATACGCTGAGGGTCTGCAGTGGGTGCTTTTATATTACCTTCAAGGATGTCCATCTTGGACATGGTACTATCCCTACCATTATGCGCCTTTTGCAGCTGATTTTGTTGAACTCGGTGATATGGAAGTGCGTTTCAACAAAGGCGAACCCTTCAGACCGTTTGAGCAACTAATGGGAGTCCTTCCGGCGTCCTCTAATCATGCTATTCCTGGGATTTTTCACGATTTAATGATCCATCCAGATAGCGAGATTATCGACTTCTACCCCGAAGACTTCCGAGTGGATCTGAATGGCAAGAAGTTCGCATGGCAGGGAGTTGTCCTGCTACCATTCATCGACGAAAAGCGGCTATTAGCGGCCATGGAAAAGAAATATCCCTTCCTCACTGAGGAAGAGAAGGCGCGCAACGCAGTCGGCCGGGACATACTTCTGATATCGGATCGTCACCCCCTCTACGAAGAATTAGCCACAAATTTCTATTCTAAGAAGCAGGGAGCCCCCAAATATAAGCTCAATATGCGTATCAGTGGAGGTTTGGCTGGCGGGGTTGAACGTAACGATTCCTATATCCCTCACAGCTTATTAGTTTCGCCTTTCGAAAGCGATAGTATGCCAAGTTTGCCCGAAGATCAGTCTATGATGTATGCACTTCCCCGTCTTCGCAAATTTTTAAAACATGGCCTGCTAACAGAACATAGTGTGAACTATGAAATCCCTAAGTCCATTCATATACACAAATCCATGCTCCTTCGGGGCGTGAAGGCTCCTCCTCCCACGTTAGATGAGGCAGATATTCAAGGTGTGAAGTCAAAAACACAGCATGCTGGGCGGTCATTTGGAGGTGCTCCTCTATACAATGGAGGCGGTGGCACGAAAGGTGGTTTGATTAGCTATGCTGCTGATAGACCGAACCCTTTTGCTGCTCATCTAGATCCTACTTTTACGCCTCCCTCGCATATCCTGGGTAGCCCAGCAGGATTTTCCAGGAGACCGCCTCCCCCACATCGCGGGAACGCCTCAGGTTCCTATTATCCTCCCTACGCCTCTGGTACCCGGGTACCCCCACCGCCACAGAACTACCGAGGAGGCGGCTCTTACGGCCAAGGGAGCCATGATACTTACCCACAAACGGGTTACCATGGTTATCCTGACCCCCATTCCGACTATAATCAAAGCAGTCATCGGCAAAGACAACCAGGTTCCGGCCATCATACACATCATGAGAATCGGAATAACTATGGGAGGAATTACTCCCAGCCCTCGCAAGGGCGGCATAGTTATACATCGAGGCGCAATGGCGGATATGGACGCTATTGACCCTGGGAAAAAATTTTTCATTGTGTTCTGTGAACCGGTTTGACGACATCATATGTGGCTCAAGTATAGGCCCATAAATTATCTCGGGATGTAGACTTAGGAGACTTGATGTATGTGTATTGGCATCTCTCTTTTGGATGATGCTATTACTCTCCTCCCTCAAAAATGCAGGAAAAGCCCCCCCCCGCGCCTTGATTCCGTTTCTCTTTTGGTTCAGGAGTTCATTTGTGCGAACTGTTTTTCAGTTTGACATCCAATCGGTTCAAGGTAGGTGTCCTTCCATTGTTTTGGCGGGCTGTTCGATTAGCTTCAAGTCGAGTGGCTATCCTCCGTTCCTGTTGTCGGTTTCACAGTATTAGCTTGTACATGATCATCAGTCCGTTGAATCCTTATAGCCCATCGTTTCCTATTCCAAATTCTCCTGGCAATCATTTTCTATGTACAAGCGTGCTAAGTAAGCACTGCCAAATAACCGTAGGTAGTTATGTAGGGTCCATCCAGTGACAGGATATACGAAGAAAGTAGACTAGTAAGTGGGACTAATTAATTAAGGCCTAGCTAGGTATGTTCTATAATACATAGGGGGCCATTCCTCGCTTCCTGAGGATTTTCTTTTGTGGCCTTGTGCCGTTTCCCTCGATCTGAGGGGTGTTGTCATATTCATGCAGGGCGTGGCACTCGGTTTCGGCACCGGATGTACTAGGTCGCTTGGGGCGGCAGCTTGTAAGTAGGTTTTCTTCTCCCGGCCCACTATAGCGATGGAGAGTCGAGGACTGTGACGTTCTGTGGCTGCGGCTGTGTCTCCCGCCATATCTATGTTGCAGACTATTCACTATTCAGGCCACCTGGTGCAACTTGAACCGCTGCATCTCTGCCAATTACTCGGGCTCGTATTGGGGGCGCGCCCTCCCGCCTGGCGTAGTCCTCCCAGAAATCCAGAACCTCTTCCAGGCTGCTTGCACCTCAATGCTCATATGCTGCCAGCGGCAGGTCGACCCCCTGCTTGCCGTATTACATGACTGGGCGTCTACCGCCTCGCACATGTAACCATAATTAAGGGATGAGTGGACCGTGGCGACTTCGTAGGTAGGATAGATAATGCTTAGCGGTGTAGAGGCTGCTTTCTTCTTTGGTGAGGAATGTGCACTTCCGTTCTTGCGTTTTGGCGTCATCGTCGTGTTGAGGCGGAAAGAAGTAGAGAAGCGTGCACATACTTTCTACCCTCCCTTTGACTCCAAGGTATTATAGTATTCCGATAACAGGTACTATACTATGATAGTACGTAATATATACCTACAGAACATCGTATAGTTAGCATATATATTCTCCTTAATAAAAGTAGAGATCTATCAAACTGAACCGCTCGACGCGGGTCGACGCCTTTCAGGGTGGGTTCTACACAGTGAAATATGTCTATGATACGATTGGTCCACACAAAACTCACATAATTTGGGCTTGTAGGTACGGTCAGACATTTTCTCAAATTGAGGGATCACATCGTTTAGTAAAAGAGTATATCCTAAACTCAATCTCCTCCGCTCCTAGGAAGCCCGGCGTGACGATTGGGAAGCTACTCTTGCGATGCTGGGTCGCGATTGACTACACCTGCGCGGATTTCCTCTCATCTTCTTGGTTATGTATATATATATATATATCCTGAATCGGATTGAAGCTAAATGGAAAATCATGACCAAAGAGCGAGGTCCTCAGTGATGTCTAAATAAATGCTCCTATTGGACTTGCTAGGGTTTACCATGTCGCCATCGACTGAGACACCAATCCCCCCACCGCCCGAGATTGATTCCCATTGGCTATACGATTGGTCTCGGTGGCCCAAAGCTAGCTGGAAACAACAAGTAGCCACAAGCCTGCCCACAGCGGAGAAGTGGAAATGAAGTCATGCATAAAAGGGCAAGGCAAGCTGCTTAGTCAAAGCGACAGGATTCAGCGAATGAAAGGGCTAATAAGCAAAGTTAGCGAATTCTTGGGCTCCTCGCTATGATCAACATACGCCTCGGTGGAGGCGGCAGCGCTGCTCCACGGCGGCTGAATCCAAAACAACTGAAGAACAACTAACTGCCAATTAGATCTCCGGGATTACAGTCCGGCAAAATCAGAGAATACCAGAACGCGAGCACGAGGATTTAGTTTGGAATCAGTGGTACATTACATGCAACTTGTAACTTTGTACGTAAGCCTGTGTTTGTGTTTTCTACATATAAGGGGGGTTAAATAGTGGTGTCCCTATCAATTCCTGGCTTTCGGCCAAAGACGAAGGTAACGAGAATGAGATAAGTACATTAGACCCAAGAAGACAAAGCGGATTCTCCTATAAGGCGGCGCCGCACAGATTAATGCTTAATAATTTAATATTGAAGTCTCTCTCACCTCAACAGCCTCGTCTCCTCTCATGAGAGAGAAAAGGGTTGAAGGAATGAGGAGGGGGCAGAAGATGACTTATTCGAGTAACTTTCTTAGGAAATGTCCATTGGTTTACAGTTTTCATACACCTACAGTATATATGATAAGTAGTTATTTTTTGTCAGGCAATATTTATTTTGAACTTCAAAGTTGAATAGGCACCTACCATTGTATGTACATAGGTTCTCGATTCAATTTTGACCATAGATAGACACGCTCGCTTGGGAGAAGATATCAGCCCGGAAGGTTGGTGGACTAGCGTACGCTAGTAGAACGCTATCGTACGCTATGCCACACCGACTATCTTTCTGCCACACCTCTAACTTAGGTTTGGTGTCCATGAAGGAAACTTGCTTGCGCGTTATTCCACTTAAACAATGCAGACATTATATTTCATGCAGCAAAAATTTCTAATCCACTTTACATGCAATCTGTCGCTGGAAGGAGCTAACTAGATATTACTCCAAAACTGAATCATGCCTGTCATACTCGTTGGTACTCCGTCAATTTCGCCATCACTGCTCTCACGACAGCGACAGCGACCGCGACCGCGACCGTGACCACGACCACCCCGCTGACTACCCTGCTGACCACCCGTTGGGAAGGCCCATGGCCACAGCGTTTCCTGTGATAAGACTGCCTCAAAGACCGATGGGTCTCGCCGGACGACGCTAGTATTCGTACCTGTCTCCTGGGTGGGCGAATCAATAGACGTGGATCTACAGGGGTGCGCTCATATCCGGGATAAAGATGCCAATGTTGATGAAATTGGTCCGCAGAGAGTGGGAGCCGAGCATCTGAATGGCGTTTTAAGACATGGACACATGGGATCCCAATGGTTCTTGCTGTGACTCCCGTACAAAGCCTAATTGGCTCCTTGCCTGGCCCGACTGCGAGATGATTGTTGTAGGTCGCGAAGACTTTCCGTAGCGCATACTGAGAAATCTTCGTGACTACATCACGGAACAAGGGAGTCAAAAGGTTTACCGGCTTCAAAACCCTCTCATCATCACACTGTTGCTTGATGCGAGTACGCTGATAAGTTGTTGTGCGCTTAAACGATTGTACAGCCGTTAAGGGATCGTTAGTAGATACACCAAGATCCTTCTTCAACATCCAATGCGCCCCTTCAGCGCGTGAGGTAGCGCTATTGCCAAAGTGCTTATAGAACTTAGTGTAACCCTGTAAGAACTTCCTTGCTGTACCGTCTCTCAGCCATTTTTCCTCAAGATAGTTAACAACCTCGCGGAAGACCTCGCGGAAGACCTCGCCGCTAGGTATACTCTCGTTTAAAGCGATCCTAGCTTAGGTCTCTTCGATCGTTGCTGAAGCAGTGACCTTCGTCCACAGCCCTAGCATCTTCTTCCACCCCCCTCCAACTTGACTCTGGAACTCTTTATCGCCTGTGACAAGGAGCTGACGTTGATCCGCAATATTATCGCCAGCAAGAGTTCGAGCAGTCTCTTTTTAGACTCCGATAGTATACCATTATTAAATTCTACTGTGTAGCCATGAATCCTGCCCTAAGCCTTACCACTGGTTCCCGCCTAGCAAGTATGGCGGAAAGATAGTTGGTGTAGTTATACCACCGCCCACTTTGTATTCACCACTTACGTGACTAGACATTCTCTCTTCTTTCAGGAGAGAGCATTTTCTCCTTTCAAATTAGCCAGTTGCAATATAGTCTACAAAAGTGACCATTTTTCTTCCAAATAGTTAGAAATGAGAGTTCCATATCACGAAAATCCTGCTGTTCCTTTTCCTCCCCCACTTAAATGCCAGCATCTCTAGCGGCGAGGGCTGCCTCCAGTCGAACGAGTACACGTTAAAGACAGGTGGACACGACGAGCGCAAACAGCTGGTACCCAACCAGCATTTTGGCTAGGAGATCAGGCTACGCAGCTGAGGAGGGCCCGAGAGTCGGTAACAATCGACAAGGTAATTAGCTCGGGTATGGGTCACATGACCCACAAGCTGTTCTTCGTGTGTCACTTGGTCTTACGTATAGTCACGTGCAAGGTCATGTGGGCTGAGTTCTATAGCTTAGTCCTTAGTTCCTGAGCTCTTCCCTTCTCTCTTCCACAGCACAACGAAGTTCATTAGGTGTTCTCACCATCATCCCGTGATACCGTGCTCTGTTTTTCTTCTTTCCTTTCCCTTCCCCGCCTTTAAATTCTTGTTCTAGACCACCTTGTAGCTAGTATCATCAATTTAATACTACTAGACAACCCGAGGGAGGTAAGAGCTGAATCATGAAATCCTTCTCATGACATATGTTGATTCTCTCATTACTCCTGCCCCAGGGTTGTGGCCAAATTAACTAATAAAATGAAATGTAACATAAAAACAATATTCTATCAATAACTATTCTTACCTGCGACGTTTGCGGGTACTAACTCCGTGTCCTTTTATCTGGCGTGTGCATCACGTGGCTTCGCGTAGCTAGAGGCCGTCCTGTAAGCGGACATAGGCGAGGCCTTAAAATTTCTTTTTGTCACTCTCACTAACTTTTGCCAGGTCGATGTCGCAGGTGCTGCCGGTACGGATATAATTCATGCCCTTGTATGTATAGTAGTATATATAGATAAGTAGCCCGGCCGAAACCACGCCGATAATGGTTAGCAAATGTTGAACGTTTGCGAGTTTCAATAGAGACTGATAATGCAGGCTCTAAAGCCCTGGGCAAAAGAGTCGAAAGGTAAAGATTATAAACCAGCGCAGAATAGTGTTGCTAGACGCCTGAATCAATCCCCACTTGAAGTTGTAAGAGCCATTTTTATCAGCGCGAAAGCCCCTAAACCTTCTTGCCTGGGGCGATAGAGATATTCCCAACCGAACGTATCCTGATTCATGGTATGGGGAAAAACTTTCTAAGTTGCGGACTGCACATTCTCCAGATCTCTTCTCGGAACTCAAATACAGATGGCTTAGATGCCATCAGATTGAATTTCATGTACAGGAGGAGAGATATCAAGAGGGCATTAAATTTCAATGTATGATGCTCGGTCGGATGGGAAAAAGATCAGAGATTGACATGAGTGGCGTAGTCCCAGCTATGAATGAATTCTTTGAGGGAAAAAGTCCAGAGATCACCAACCAGTCTTTCAATATTAATCCAACGCTTTGTTTCTTTATGCTGGCTAGTTCCAGACAGCCACCCATTTTGATCGCTGACCCTTTGTCACCACACAGGCAATCCACCTTATATAAAGGCCGACTCCCCTCACTTGTTGTCAGAGCATCGATGCTCCATAGGCATCGTGACGGATAAGTCCTAATTCTCCGAGCAAGATCTTCAACCAAAGCCTTAAAGCTTTATCTCTGATATTTCTGTCAAGATGGCGTCTTCAAATCCCACTGTCATCCTCGCCAGCTCTGATGGTGCTGAATTTGTAGTCGGCAAGTCCAAGACTGTCCAACTTGATATTCTTAAGCCATAGAATACTAACTACCTGTCGGGTATAGAACGCAAGACTGCCGAGGTTATAGACCTCGTCAAAATGGCACTAGGTGATGTGGCCTACACGGGAGAGGCTATCCCAATTATGGAAGTGGGTACAGTCATGATTGGATGTCTACGGAATGCGCTAATAACATGCCCCTCAATAGGTTACTGAACCCGTCCTCAAGAAGGTTCTTGAGTGGTGCAACCACTATAAAAATTGGGTCCGAAATCATCAAGACGACTATAGAATGGCAGAAAACACACACGTTGTGCTTTCGGAATGGGACAAGGGATATTTCTATGTCTCGCAGGACATGCTGCTCAAAATTATTCATGTAAGTTTAGTTGGGCTATTCACAACTTCTGTTGTATTTCCCTCGGTCATAATAGTCTAACGCAGTGACAGGCTGCCAATTTCCTTCTTATGCACCGTCTCACTAACTATGGGTGTAAGTTTATTGCGGAGAAGATAAGAGGCAAAAGCACAGAACAGCTTCGCGAGTACTTCGGGATTGAAAATGGTTTTACTAAGGAAGAGGAGGAAGTATTTAAGAGGGAAGATGCGTGGGTTAACAATGTCCGATCAGAAGAAGATGCGTGGGATGTCCGATCAGAAGAATGGTACCCTTGGTCATAATTAGAGTGATTCAACAGCTTCTCTCCTTCCGGCCGCTAATTTTCCCTGTGTACTACTAGTTATATGATATATCGTTTACCTTAGTATCTGTTAGATAAGTGGTTTAGAATATACTATTTAGGTTGTAAGCAGAAGCTTCCTCATGTGACCGTCATAATATAAACTAAGCCCAATTTAGTAAAGACACCACGAGTCAGCCAAACTATGGTGGCGGACACCCGCCTCTTTTAACGTCTTATTTCACCCACCGTAACTCATGTATCTGATATGATGCTTTTGGATGTTTTAAAATAATATTTCGTGGCCACTTAACAAATTAAAACATCCTTTTTTTGAGATATCGGCCTTGCAGTGGGTAAATTAACGTTTGAAAATAGGCAACTTTTGAGGCAATGTTACATAATTACATAATTATATGTCGGCAGCTATGCCTAATTATAGTGCTGGCGTGCATACTGCTTACTGTGACACCAAAAGCGCTCAATATGGCTCAACTCACAGTGAAATTTAGGGTAAAACATTACCCTATGGATGCCATCTGTTCCTCTAGTCTCTCTGCCAGTTCGAATTTCTGTGATGCAAAGTCTGGTTGCCTGGATAGCACCCGACGAGCGCAGCAGTCTGAGAAAGTTGGTTTGTTAACTTTGAGGTCCACTGATTAAACTGATAAAATGGCTAACCTTCTGAAGTGTAAGAGGTAGCTGCTCACACTCCTCACATTTCCCCCATTGCTTTAAGTTGATGGTGCAAGTAGAACAATATCTCTTAGGTGCACACTTGCATCGGCTCTTTCGTTCGACACAGGAGTCACGCAATCGTATCTCCAACTTCTAGACCTTCTGCGTAATTCTCTGGTGTTGTAAAACCGCCTCGTATCTCTTCATATGCTGTCGTATTTCGCATCCGTGATGTTGTCTAACTTATCTTTTCTCCCAGCGACGGAGCGATAGAATATCACATAAACTTTCCCCAACCAAGAGCGGAAATTCTATGTGAAGCAAGTTACCAAGCTTAGATCAATAGAAACTCTTCGCCAGTTCAGTCATGTCTTTGTCGCAGTGGTAGCAGACAGCAAACAAATTTGATCCCATTGGATCCAGGTAACGATAAAGACCAACTTGAAACTCAGATCAATAAAACTTAACACCAGTTCAGTCATGTCTTCTTTGTCACAACACAGCGACAGATAACAAACAAATTTGATCCCATTAGATCCAGACAACATAAAGACCAATAATAAAATACCACATAACTTTTCCTAACCAAGAGCAGAATTCTATGTAGGCAAGTCACCAAGCTCAGTCAATAGAACTCTTCGCCAGTTCAGTCATGTCTTCAGTCATGTCTTCTTTGTCACAGTACAGCGACAGATAACAAACAATTTCGATCCCATTGGATCCAGACAATGATAAAGACCCGTAATTCCACATTGATAGCTTCGCATCATGTTCCTTGCAGTCATTATAGCGCAGGCGTAAACAAGTGAAAAACGCATAAGTAAAAACGCAGGCATGACAACAACTCACAAAGTACAGCGATAATAAACCAGCTACTGGCAGTTACACGGATAGCCACGTTACTAGGATAGATCTTTTCCGCCTTGCGGATCGACTCATTAAAAGCAAAAACGACAACAATGTCGCTATTCATTAGTTTCAACCATGAAGACAACGAGAACCACTTACAAGCTTCAGTCACGAAGACAAAAAAACATCTCAATGACAATTTCTACAGGCAGTCGGAGTGGATTCCATGTTGTAGACCATAACGAATGACATGGCAAACGACCAACAGATCGTTCTGATTCTAACTTGAATCCTTAACTTCTTCGTCTCTAGACCTAGTCAACTGAGACGGCGATCTGATTTCAGTTCCTCGACATCACCAGCTATACTATGCCAATCGTACTAGTGGGACTGTCTAAGGTATGTTCAATTCATCCCTACCTCCTTAGGGCCGTGGGCCTGATCAATAGTAGCAGCTCGCACTATCATGAACACCTTCTGTCCTGATCCGTCATCCAGTAGACAAGACTCAGGGGGGGGCAAGCTCTTAACCTTTCTCTCATCCCGGCAGCTGATCTGATTGCTTCATAAAGGCGTCCCCACTAGGCAGAGAACTGCTGCTGCATTCGTCCGACTTGAGTGAGGTTATCTCAACTGCAAAGCAGTTATAGCACTAGGATTCCGGTTACCCTGTAACGCTAGCGGCGAGACTCTCATCTGCAAGTGCGTCTGGGGCTCACAGGAAAAACAATGTCGACATCATAAGAACCGCGTAACCATACACGTTCTCACCATACGCCTTCTTGTTTATCCGTATAATTCTCTGCACTTCAAGGCACCATTGCCTAACTTGCAAGAGATCGGTGGAGTATCTTTATCGAAAGACTAAAAATACCGATGTCTCAATGTCTAGCCTTTCTCTCCCTAACCGAGTAGATGACTAGGCATATCTCTTCAGACGGCGCTTCTATGGACGCGGTAAGCAACCCTTGTCTGGGAATAATCTGACTCCTTAGCTTCTTCTTGTCGTCATTGTAGAAGGTTCAGGTTGGCATAGTCAGATAACAAAGCTCATAAAACGTGCTCCAAGTTTTATGATCAAAGGCTAACCCGCCTTATCTGTAATGGGCCAAAGCCAGCTTATATTCCTAACTATCTAGGGGCAAGCTAAACAAAAGGAATTGTTGGAAAGAGAAGAGAGGAAGTAGTGATGTGGTGTGAGATGGGGAATTTGATGTGGTGTATTACGCACAGGCCCTTCCTTGAATGGGTTTAGCCGTGAGGGCGTAGCCCGAACACACATACAGCGGGAGTAGCGTGACATTATCTTCGAAAGCTAACTTGCCCATGCGTGCTTGTACAGCCATGCACATCAGTTAACTTCCGGCACAACTTCCCTCGCTATCTTGCAATAGCTGCAGCTTGGTCCTGGCGGCGATCGAAACCTTCAAATTCACTTGATTCCTGGCAACCGCGGCAATACAATATCAAATCCGGTTCATGCCGTAGTCACACTCGCCAGCTCGTCAGGCGACAGGATAGCGGCAACACTCAAGGGTTTGGAGTCCTTGACTCGCTCATCAATCGCTTACCACCGATGTGGCACAAGGTTCTCGGTAATAACTTGATAAGGCCTAAAGTCAGGCAGACCACCGTTGGACAGTATGGAGCTTTGACATAATCAGGAAGCAGACTCCTCCACAGTAGCTCCTCGACCGTAAACGACTTCGCAAAGGTCCTCATCGGGATGTTCATTCACGTTGTATTGGGTCGGTCGTACCGAGTCAGTCATATCGGCGCTTCAGTTAGCGCAAGGTATGCACTTGCAATAGGCTCAACGGCCTCCGTTGTAAAGAGTGTTCCGCAATAGGTATGATGGCTCCAGCAGCTAGCGGATACAACAGCGGACTCAGGCAGCCTGGGCCCTGCTAACAAAATGTCCAAGTAGGTATCGATGGGTGTTTCTTGGTTCTGGCACCTCGCGGTGTCGTTGATTGATGCCAGCAGCAGCATCCTCATCAGCTTGTCAGTCCGACTCTCAATCGTGTCAACTGAAACAGTAGATCTCGCGCGACAAGGCCTCCGGCCTCCTAGCTCACATTGACGGAATTTCGATTCGCTAACTTGTTGGTTCTACCTCTTGATCGTGTCGACTCGCGCTTCCTTGCGCTTCGCTTCGGCAATAGGAAATCTTGTGCGATGAGGCCCCTATCCCCCTAGCCTGCATTGACGGAATTTCGAACGACAGCGATTGGAAAGTTCGCAGGTTCATAAGGTTCTGGCTCTTGTTCACTCCTACTGTATAAACCATTACTGTACCATATAAAGGTTCTCGGTACGGTTATCATTAGCTGCCACATTGACGGTAGCACTATCGCAGGTTGAAAAGATTTCGCATGGGCTTCTGGAAGGGCCCCTAGGTCTCGGGGGTTCGTGAAGGTTCGTCTCGGTTCATCTCGGTTCGTCTCAATCTCTTAAAAGGCTCGGAGGTATCTTCGGGTATTTGGTAAAACGCAATGAAGTATCGTAGTTTCCTAAATTCGAGGCTCGTTGCCTTTCCGTCTCACTCGTCTCGATTCATCTCGAAGGCTCGAAGAGGGTGTTTCGTAGGGTGTTTCGTAAACCAAGGGGTGAAGCATCGTAGCTTCCTGGGCTCAAGGCTCATTGCCTTTTCGGTCTCGGAGGTTCGGAGGTTCGTCTCGATGGCTCGAGGAGGTTTCGTAAACCAAAAGGATGAAGCATCGTAGCTTCCTGGACTCAAGGCTCGTTGCCTTGTCGGTCTCGAAGGTTCGTCTTGGAGGTTCATCTCGGATGTTCGTCTTGAAGGCTCGAGGGTGTTTCGTAAACCACATTGGATGAAGCAACATAGCTTCCCTAGACTTAAGGCTCGTTGTCTTTCCGGTGTTGATCGAGGCTTCTTTGCCTTTCCCGTCTCGAGGTAGTAGGTTCAGGTTCGTAGGAATATCGTGTTCGCCTTCTGGTGGGCTTAGGCTAGTGTATCCCGTGATTCCCCGGCTTCCAAGCTTGATTGGTTAGAGTCAGACTCATAATCGGTACCAGAATAAGAGATCTCAGAATCTTTCTCCTCCAATCTTGCCTTTTTCGGCCGAGAGAATTCCAGACCTAAGCGTCTAAGATGGACTGTTCGCTTATTTGGACGAGTCATGTTTGGGTTTCCTTAGATCAGTTATGCATGTAGAAACAT
>JAHQZX020000178.1:0-15414 GCA_019804575.2 Pseudotulostoma volvatum | reverse complement strand
TGCACATGCACTAGCCTATCATATGAGCATGTACTATTCTAGTGACAACGTTCCAGCATCCTGCCTTGGCTGTATTATATGCTACACAACCGGATGATGGCGCACTGGATTCAAGGTCGATCGATAGCGACTTTCGTCCACCCAGACATTCATCGGTAGGCCCCTTAGACAATTCAAAGATACTCCGTGTTACTATATCACAGTATATTTACTAACTTCATTGCTTTTTAATAATCAGGGAAAGAAGCGAAAGGGTGCCGCTTTACCAAGTCATACCGGTAGTAAAAGTAGCAAGTGCAGAACGGTTCCAAGCGGCGCAGCGGAGGAGCAGCCTGTATTGGGTCAGCTGGAGCCAACATTAGAGCAGCCAAAACCAACCTTTCGCCATTCAGCTCGTCGACTTCCTCCTACCTTGGACTCTAATTTACAGTCTACTCTGCAAGACCCTTCTCCTTCTCTATCCCTTTTACTTACGGTTATCCCCTCGGTCGAGTCAGCAGTCTCGGCACGACCAGCTTCCCAAGCTCAAGAGAAGGAAGAAAATTCTCAGGGTTCTAGGTCAATAGGATCAGGCACCCAATCGGGAGGATCAAACCTGTCCTCATATTCTGAAGAAATAGAAGGGCAGACGCCGCTCGCTGATGTGCTAAGGCCAAGTGGTATATCATCGGGCGGCTTGGAAGTCTCTGCCGACTCTATACGAGCTTTTGAGAATCTTGAAGCATATACCGACATTGGTGTGACGGATCAGGCTTGGATGGGGGTCACATAACCCACTGGTAGTTTATTTACCCTTTATTCTCTTTCATGTTCTACTTTTCTCTTTTCTTTCTCTTCCTTACCTTTGGATTCTAGTATAGACCGCCCTATAGCTAGTATCTTCAATACAATACCTATGCTTCAGGATTGGGTCGTTACAATTGGT
The DNA here is from genome assembly GCA_019804575.2 of Pseudotulostoma volvatum. Taxonomy (NCBI): domain Eukaryota; kingdom Fungi; phylum Ascomycota; class Eurotiomycetes; order Eurotiales; family Elaphomycetaceae; genus Pseudotulostoma; species Pseudotulostoma volvatum. The sequence continues at coordinate 14,489 of JAHQZX020000178.1, read as the reverse complement.
AGATTTGTACCTTCTCAAATGAGAATATTGACCAACCCATACAAGCAACGTTTCCGGGCATGTCAACAAACAGCCCGACATATCGGAAAGCGGTCGTCAAGGTTCGACAGTTATATAAAAACTTCAAAAGCCGGACGCTTGCTGATGCGGAGAAATGGTTTGGAAACTGGGCCAACTCCGCTAAATACCCTTGATGAAACAGATGCCAAGGCCCTACAATTGGGATTATATAGTGCCTTTGAGCCTGAATCCTTTTCTTGTGTTTTCTCTTGGGCGACACGGGCTGTTTCTTTCAAGGAGCGTAGCGCTAGTGCACAGGAATTCCTCCGGTGTATGATATTCTCTCCATCTATTTAAAGCTCTATTACTAACAGGCCCCAGATGCGTTCATACAGCTTGTTAGCCGCGCATGCCTACATCCACTGCACCGCCACAACCGCAGTAATCCTAATCTCTGGAAGCATAGCAGAGGGTACCTCCTAGCCGCAATTGATGGGCTTCGCACGAAACAAAGGTGGCAAAGTCTTACCCTCGATGACTTTCCACTGAAAGAACATTCAGCAGCTCGGGTTAAGAATAAACGGTTTAAGCTAAATCTCGATGAAGACAGTGATGGAGAAGATTATACTGAGCTTTAGATGCGCTCTAGAGAACACCAGTATGATAAACGTGCGGATAAGGGGCGGATACTAGTAGCTACTAGTAAGTACGCAGGTAACTACCTGACTACTAACAATACCGACAGTGTGGGGGATGCTAGTATTCAGATTACTAACTAGTAGTAGCGCAGATGATGCCGCAGCTCCAGCCGAGGCGAGTGATAGGGAGCCTAGTGTAACTAGTAGCAGTAATGGCACTGTGGCCACTGCAATTAGTCACGAGCCAGAGTCTGATAACTTAGAATAGTATACATGGGAGTAATTTAAGAAATTGTACTACTTGTATTGGCCTTATTTAGTGCTTTGAAGTTCTGGAAGTCTTTAAAGCAGTGGTTGCAGATAAAATACTCAAGTCGCCGGGGGCTTTCGACGAATCAGCAGAGCCCAATTTTCAGACTCAGGATCTACCATCCGTTAGTAGTGGAGGGTCTCGAATGCTTTGAGCTTTTCTTCTTTGCAACCATTTCTGAAGACGTAGTAGTTCCTAGACTCTAGTTCATGAGTAAAACAGATTGCTGAGCAATTGTGTCCTTGTACCGGTCTCGTTCCTGGATCAACTCAACCATTGCCTGATCCTTCATCTTGACGGTTTCCTGAAATGCAGCGATCTCATCCTGGAGAGAGCTGTCACTTTCTCACCTTTACTCTCTGTATCCTCAAGTTCCTCGTCGATTTGAGCGTAGGGGTCATCTAAGTGCTGATACAGATCTTCAAACAACTCATCGGGGTTCTGTGCACGGCGGCGAAATTCTTCTTGAGTCAGTGGCACTCGTCCATCGATTCCAGTGGTTCTCAGCAGGCTCTCATGACGCCCACTGTTTTGGGGGTTCTTGATTTCGGTTCAATTCGTTAGGTTCGGGAAATAAATGCGGATTGATGATCTGATAACCTGTTTGTGCTAGTAACCTAGTGCGGAACTTTACTGTTGGTATGTCTATGGGAATAAGTGGTACCACGTAAAACTGAAACTGATACTTGTTCTTTTTCTTTTCGCTTCCATGCCCACAACCTTTATAACCGTTGTGTGCTTAGTTTTATATATAGCAAATCAGATGAAAAGAATGAAGATGACGCTTAGTTCTATGTGGATCGAGTAAATAGTCTAATGTTACCTACTAGTCTCACGAGAAAACTAAGCATGAAGAGAATAACTATCTACAGTGGCGGACATTCAAAAGCGGACCACCAAAGTCGACTCACAAAAGTTGAATCACCACAACCACAACATGGCTAAATCGCATCGGAGAAATCGTAAAATTAGAGGGCATATGCCAATAAGTAAAGTTACGATTCAATTTGTTTGTAAATTTGGCTTTTACGTGTCGAGGAAGAAAAGTTTAGGCCGTCTGGTAGGCTTTAGGGAGTACATGCCTAGAACAACCATGGCGCCAAATCTGGATTCCTTTGCGCACATCCAGCACTGAGAGAAAAGGCCTGGACATTTTCTAGACACTACCAGTAAAACTGTTTGATCCTCTGAAAGGAAGCCTTCGGCAGTTCCGCGCTAGCAGGAAGAGGGCTATTGTGAAAGCCAAACCCAAACTAAACACTACTAAGGAATGTATTGTATTAGGGCGCTAAACCACTAGAATAATAAGCATAAGAAAGAGAAGAAAGAAGGAAAGTCTTAACGCTGTCCTAGTCCTTAGACTAACCCAAGGTAGTAGGCGGTCTATATGGCAGTAAACAGGGTCACAGCCATGATAGGTCGATGCTCGCTAAAGACGACGGGAAGAAATGAAAGCTGTAGCGCTCGCAGCGGCCGAAGATCCAATCGAAGCAAAGGGAATGGAAGTGGAAGAGGACGCCTCACATGTAGCAGAGCAGTGGCTTGAAAAACAGGATGTGATTGTAGATTCCTCGCAATTGCAAAATGGGAGCATCCAGGTGAGCTCCGCAGAGCTTAAATCTGATAATTTAGTATTATTTGACAAGATTCAAGAGGCAGACGGTAAGGGAGAAGACTCTGGGGAGGTAGACACTGGGGAGGTAGACACTGGGGAGGGGAGCTCTGAGGAGGAAGGCAGCGAGGAAAATGAGGAAAACAGCAGTGTGGAGGAAAGCGAGAGGGAAGATAGGAAAAAGGAGTAATACATGCCTTGCCCCAGCAGCGACAGTAAGCTTCGGCGACCCGGCCGTCATAGACGGTCTCCAGAAGACTTGTGTCACAGGTCTCATACGAGAAGGGCCGTTGCCCAGTACAAGGCTGAAGCAAAAGCGAAAAGGGAGGCTGCAAAGCTGCAGGAAAGGAAAAAGGAATCAAGAAAGTATAAGCTGAAGGAGGTTTCGCACCTGGTAGATGATTTAGATTATACGTTTCGGCTGGAATAAATTTATAAAAATGCTTCAAGTTACTTCGTGCTTTAATAATGCTTCATGAGAGCTACCAACCTACATACATTTTTATCCCGGTAGAGTCTCTGTTTAAAGGAAAAGTTGTTATGAGAAGGGAAATTTTCCTAATGCACTTGCTTGAATTTTCTAACTGAAGGTCAGATGGACGTATTTATATCCATGACCTGAAGTTCTAGATCTAACATTACATGACCAAAGAATTTCAAATCCTCCAATAGAATCCTCTTTGAATTGTTGAGGAATGTTCAACAATTCAACAGTTTATGCCCAACATCTTATACTCAACATAATATATGTTGAAGAAGTTGGGAGGCGATATAGATGGCGATCATAATATATAAGTGGCAACGCCACAGAACAATTAGATGAGTCATGAGCTTAAGTGGATGTATTATAAGCTTATGTAATCTTGTGACTCACCGTTCCTTCCATAGTTCGGATCATTGGTTCCTGATTACCTTGTTGAACAGTAAGAATGTGTTGTTCATTAGAAAAAGTCTAAGTCTATAGGATATTTTATATGATGTGTGTACATTAACGAGATCACATGATTAATGGCCAGCTATACTGCTCGACATACCTTAGAACCAAATTTCTCCGACAGTCTCTTACCGCTCCCGGCAGAAAATACGGGCTTTTTCATAGAAAATGTTACTGCCCCGAGACAAACCGTAACCCTGATCCTGATCCCTACGCTGTTCCTTCAATCGAATTCAACTCCTGCTGCTGGTCGAGCCCGAGGTCGAGCTCGACCTATTATGCCGTCGGTTGAGAGAGATGAGATGAATACGAGTAATAGTACTACTGCGACCTCTCGCTCCAATGGTAAGACAAAGCGCGGGGCGGGTACAGGAAAGAGCAGGAAGCGAAAGGTGCATGGACCCTAGTTCACCTCAGGACCCTTGTACAAGCTAAGTATGATGGTCTCCAGGCCGAAGGGTCTATGAAGCGCGAGGCATTTAGAAAATGCAGCGAAGAGGTATCTGCATTCTGTGACGAAGATGTCGATGAGGATATCTGCCGAAAAAGGCACTACGCCTGTCATAAGACCTAGCGTTGTTGGTCTGATCATCTAGCGGCCACTTCAGACTAGGGTAGAGACGATAACAGTGTGCCTTTCAATGATGAGGACGTCATGGATGAATATTTCGCTTAGCACCGCCTCTAATTAAGTACTAAATATTCCGACCATTATTGGTATTACCAACGGTCTTAGTATTTTCGGCATTACCAACGATTTTTGTACTAATTGATACTGACCCAGGGTGGAACAGCCAATAATAAAAAAGCTGGTACTGCTTCGGATAGGCGGTAGTACTTATCCAGTACAAAGACTTCCACATCCCCCGCATTGCGCATGCGATGGTCGTTAGAATGCTTTTTCTACTCATCAATTAGCTATATCCGAAGATCACTAGCTGATTGCAACTTATTCTTGTCTTGGAGCAGTGGATTAACAGTATGTCAAGTACTTCAAGGCCACTGCTATCATATTCCCCCAACTAAACCATTGTGTGGCATTGTCGATGCCAAGGACTACGTCAATCGCATGTATCTAGCAACTTTGATAAAGAACATTCGATGTTTTAAGTGAAACTGCAATATTGTGCAGCTTTTTCAAGGTGGTCATGCTGCTCCAGCCGCTAATATCATGATCTCGCGCGCTAGCCTTATATTCGAGACTTTCCCACTTTTCCCCTTTAAATTCTTGAGCATTTGGCTGCTGCCTGGGTCGATGTGTCCAACTCCGGTTCAACTGATACATCATCCTCAGGACCTTGATCGGCTTCGTTTGAGGGAGTGTCAATGGACAGAATAGAGTGCCTTTCTATTGCTAATCGCAAGGACGTTTCGACATCTTCGCTGCCAGTAGTAGGCTTCTCCACTACGCTAATTATCAATTTCAATGCCTCTTTGGATTTTCCGAGGAGAAAGGGATGCAAAGCTAAGCTGATTATATGGCTAAGGCAGCAGATGTGATCTGCTGAAGCATTGTACTTGACCTACAACGATTATTAGTGGCCAGAAATTGGAAGGAATATAAAAATAAGCTAGAATACTGTGCCCCAAATTCATCATGCACGGCAGAGGATATCGCCCTAAGGCATGTATCACTTGATCCGGCATTATCCCCCGTGAAGCACCCAAGATTTCTACCAATGTCGAACCATTTAATCAATTCTGCAATGTGGGACCTTGTTGTGGTCCTGAATGGCTCGATCTGCACTCTGGGAGTCCGATTAACAAGTTTTGCAATGAAGTTACCCATTGCATGTGAACCCTGAGGAAGCGAATTCTATTTGGTGAAGACCATGTTTTCTCAGCGGGTGGCTCCTTGCGTTTGTTGTGAAATAGGCTTTCCAAGGTGTTTTTATGAGGTCTTCCACAATGCACTTCAGGCAATAGTGGTTTCGGAATTTTCTTCCTTTGCTATCCTCGTGAAAGCTTTCCTCATCGCTCGGAAAAAGGCCCAGATGAGAGTTGAGGTAGCTGATGCAGCTGACGCCAAGCTTCAGAGGGTGATCGTGAGCGAACAGCGGGGACTATGAGCAGGTTATCGGACATTTTGATAAGAATCATTGGGCTCTTGTTGAGACCTAGAGGGAATTTTACAGGGATATGATTATGATCTATGGATCAAGTAGCAATGGTGTATGTATGACTATGAGTTATTTATGCTATCTCACAGCCTGCTAGTACTAATTTAAGACTCAGATCGGCCAATTCTAAAGCATAGTAAAGAACTATGCTATAATGTTCTTTTATGTTACATGCCTTGGGCTTTGGGTGTGCTATTGCATGATACTACATGGTGGTGGTGGTGGTGGAGTTCATACTACATAGGGAAAAAATTTGAATGCTCCGCCACCGGCCACCCAGGCTATCCTTAGCACCCAACCCCAATAACAGCACCAACCCTTAGAGTACCCGATTTCAATGGATTCTAATTAAGTTCTAAAATATTCCAAAAGTCATAAAAGACACTATTAATACTAAAAAACTCCATCTCTAGTTGTAGGGATTTACCTAGTTATACATAGAGACAATACTTGAATAAGAGATCACGCTTATAGAGAGTCACATACATAGGGATCTATTTCTGCCCCATAGGCTGTTGCTAATGCTGACGGTTTGCTCCCATACCCGATTTCCGCAACAGTACAACGCAAAGGATGCACTTGTTGCCAATAGAATGAATCTTCGGCCAGGCGGTAAACAGCCGGAAATGCACGATGCCACATGAACTGGTCGGCAAGGCTAAGGGGGTACTTTCACAGGAGCGGTCTTTGGAATGAAGGGCTGAAGAAACAGTGTGGTTGGCAGAAGAAGGGAAGGATTGTTGTGCTCTTCGCATACTTGAGAAGATGACTTTCGAGGAGAGATTTCTCTCCTTGAAACATCCATTATAAGGGCAGGGCACGATGTGATCTTTTACCCGAAGTTCCACTGCGAGCTCAACTACATCGAATATTATTGGGCCGCATTGAAAAGGTACACTTAAGACCATTGCGAGTATAGCTTCTCCGAGCTCGAAGCCACCGTGTTAGACGATATGGATAGTATACTAGGATTAATATCAACGCGGCACTTTACAATGAGGAGCAAACGTTGGATGCTGGCGTATATGAACGGGTTAACGGAGGAGCAAAGAGCATATATAGAACGTGTATATCGGTCCCATCGACGGGTGAATATGCTTTCTCGCGCAAGGGTGAACTATAGGAGTAATAAGGTCAAAGACCATTCATTGTTGCTGAATGTCATGCTGAAACAGCATGGGCGGGTACGATTTTGTGTCGATTCTTTACAGATTATTCTAGTATTCAATACGTAACCAAAATACAGCATGGGACTAGAGCCAAGTTAGTTGGTAAAGTGAGGTGGAGGGTGCTTCTGAAATTTTCCCGTGTAGGCTGTTTAGGTGGCAATCATTGATTGTATAAGCGGTGCACGGAACGGGACAGCATTTTGCTGCCAGCCAATGGGAGATAGAGCCAGCTAGCGTGCTGCTATGGGAAGCAACGGCGCGATCTTTGCAGGCCCAATGAGCATTAATGAACATAAGGATCTTCGTGACTCAGAGGGCTCTAGAGAAAAGCAAGGAGAAGGAGTCCTTGAGCAAGGCCCAGGCATGTGGATCGGTGTCGAGAACAATTGCCAGTAAGGAAGGGGCAAGTTCTGCGATGGAACGGCACCGATAAGGCAACGCCATCAATCAAATTGGTCCAAATAGCTTCTGGTCGAGGTAGAACAAAGGAGCAAAGTCGTGTCAACCACCCGAACGCCAACTTCATCACAACCACGATTAAAAAAAAAAACATTTTTTTTTTCTCTCTTGGAACCGAAGACAAATGGCTTTAGAATAATCCTAAGAGAAAAAAAAATTGAACATTGTGGTGTGGGGGCGGGGTTGAAGGCCTTGTAATAAAAGGTAATTTGTATCATATCATAGAAGAAGGCAAGGCCCAGACTTTTTTTGTACAGTTGAGGCTCTTGTCACATGACCCACTAATGATCGTATCATGATCAAAAATTCAGTACGCTAGATCTCCCTGGCACTATCTATCGCTATCTATCGCTATCTATCGCCTAGTTCAAACGTCGAGACGGGACGGAAGCTAAAGCTCACTAGAAGAGCTATGATACTTCGCCATGTGAACGACAATCCCCAAGATACGTTCCGGAGATTGTCGGCACCGTCGAAATTGGGGGAACAGCTTTCCCATCAATACGTATCTCGCTATATGCAAAAGGCGCCATAGAATCCGTTCGGCAGCCGAACTAGCTGAGATCATCCAACAGGAACTTCTTGAGGTGATTCAGAAGATTATCCGTACTATGAGAGATAGGCGCTGGGCTGTTACTGCTGCAAAGGGGGGACACATGAAATATTGATTAATTATTTTAATATAGTTAGAATACTAGAGCTTTTACCCTGCATCTTCTAGCGTTTGAGTAGGGCCCAACAGAAGCTGAGTTATCCCCATTTAACTAGTATGGTAGTGTCTCATGACTTTTCATAACCCCTGGTATCCGACTGTATCAAGCACGAAGTGATGCTGTGGACGCGTCGGAGCGCTATGACACACTGGGGCCAAAGCATTGTTCTCCATAGCCCTGCGCGCTAGCACGACTAAGTGTCTGGCATCATATCATCTAGACACGCTGACACAAATTCGTCGTAACATCCAATTGATATACTTCTGAAACGTACTCGGTGCATTCGCAAGACCAAAAGGAGTTACCAATTATTCGTAAAGATTGCATCGTGTGCAGAAAGCCGTTGGCCACTCATCTCCTTCGGCGATGCGGATCTTGTAAAAGCAGCAATAGCATCCAGTTTCGTGAACCAAAGAGCCTTCCTGATTCTACCCAACGTCTTATGGGTCAAAGGAGGAGGGTTCTAGACCTTGCCCGTGAGCTGTCCTTCCGGTTTATGAACAAATAGCACTGTGCAGCGGTAGGTGACTTGTTGACCTGAATAAATCCCTCATCCAGCAGATCAGCAAGCGTCTTTCGTAACTCGCCTTCGTGACAACATTCGATGGATATCGTGGCAGTCTCGGCTGATGCTTCTCCTTATGGAATAAGCCTAAATTCGCAAGCAAGGAGTTGAGGTTTTTGCGGCCAGGCTTGCAGAGATGTATTCGGCAGGAAGATCGCCGACAGACTACCGCCGTCATGTAGGCCATCGGATAGAACTCACCAAGGACAGGCCGGAAAAGCGCCCGAACCCCGATGGGGACCTCTTTGCAATATGTCCTTGGGCTTCACTTCTCGGCTTTATCTCAGACTCCCCAAAACGAAGGTTTTGATCATTGCTATCCGGTAGGACTTGAGCCCCTGCGCGTGATAACCATGATTCTCCGAGCATCATATCATGTCCTCTGATCCGTTCAACTACAGACAAAAAGGTGCTTCCTTGTTGATGATCGCCAATATCCAATGTAACCTAAGCGATCTCCTACCTGGGGATAAGGTGGAGCCGGTTGCTGTGGGTCAATTTCGACATCACCAATCCGGAATGACAGAGATCCATTATCAATAAGTGGAATCATTTGGCTGGGCGGGCGGCTGAAGTGCGAGCCTCGCGATCGTAAACAGAATTCCTCCTCTGAGCGAAGTTGAACTTGGGACGCACTGGCTTTGGCACTAAGCAGGGATCTGGATCCTCCAACCTCGCGAGTTTGAAGTTGGGGAAAAAAACACGACCAACACCACCACGATTTCTAACCCAAAACTGGATCCGAAGCTTCAGAACGCTTTTAAATTGGGCATCTTTACATTGCGGCCCGAACCGAACAGCCCTTGACCAAGACAACTTGGTGTCCAGGAAGGACTGTATGACCGTAGGGATCAATGGCTATAGCTACATCAATATCGGACGGTTAAGGACGTTACTAGTATATGGCAGTCGTTGGATATATCCTCTCTCATCTACCTCCACCCCACTTGTATGCTTGATATGGATGCATACATAATTATGTCGATCAATGGCTCAATTGCAAATGCATGCATTGTAATAATGAACCTGGGTTCAACTCTACCAACTAGACCAAAAGGACCAGAACACTTTGAACTCATGCACGCCTATGATACTTAGCACCTTGATAATATGTTCATCACACGGAGATAGACTCTGTGCACTACAATATTTAAGGAATCCCAAGTCTCTGTCCTCCCACAAACAAATTCACAGCCTAGCATCCTCAATCACACCACTCCAATTCCACTACCCTCATATTTATACTACAAATATCTCCCTAGTCATACCAATGGCCCTCCCGGCATCACACGGCAATGATGATCCCACTATCAACGGCATTTTCATTATAAGTGTCCGTCACCCTGGTGCCCATGGCCATGTTCTGCAAGACTCAGGGGAGGCTCCCAATAATGTATTTCTCCGAGCATACACACAAAACCGGCTGAACCAGTGGGAATGCGCAAATTTTGACAACCGCGCCTTTGCCTTCCGGAATGTTCAAACGCGAAAATATCTAGCACGGAACGCGGATGCAAAATTCCGATGTCAAGAGGCGCTTGATGCAAACGCGAGACATGGACTTACTCGATTCCGAGGAGGATACAAAATCTCCGACAATGCGGACAACGCAGCCAATACGAGGTTTGGCAAAGTTATCGACAATAACCCTTTTTATATTCAAGTCAATGGCAGCTTGGGAGAAGCCGCCGATTTCGTCCTTCACGAATTGAGATAGGACACTGGCCAGGTGAAGGTCTTTTGCGGTTGAATTTTGTGAATTTTGAAATGAGGCAGCCTTGGGATAGGTTTTTCCCTGGTTTACATGTACTAGGTTTTCCCTACCCTGTTATACAAATGTAAAGGCATCCACTTTTTTTGAAAACGAAAAAATCTTTCTTCTCCTTTTTCGTATTTAATCTTGTGATCTCGACTCTTGAGTAAACAAATTGAAAGTTTGCCCGTCTTCAGAATAGTAGTTCACCGAATCTACCTAATAAGATAGATGTATATGGTATAACTGCATTATTGTCACCCTAATGGGAAATCAATTTCTTCCATATAGTAGTTGACCTGTAAGCAAGTGACGCCTTGCCTCTGAAGCTTCGCCGGCCTAGATAGCTATTGAAGCAAGAGACCCTCACCAACCTCTTTTCCCCTCCCCGTTGGCCGCCCCTCGGGGTGGTCGCAGCGGTCTCACCTTTCTCTTCTCCCGTCCCCCCTTGGCATCTTCTATCGCTAATACTATATATACATGGTGTGGAACCTTCGCTTTAACAGAAGTGGTGTGAGGAGCAGGTGGCCTTCCGCCCTGGAGGGAAAGATTCGCCCTACGACTACGTCGATGAGGGTAAGCTCGTCCTCTTCATCAAAACTCGGGTGAGCAGGCACCGCGTCACCGCGGCACGGAAGCGAAAGGCTAAGGCTGGGGGCGATTCATCTGCCTTGGACGGTCAGGGTAAGTCGGAGGGCTTAATATACAATAGTATCCGGCTACGTGTCCGCAATATGGAGCTGTGGCATGATCAAGTTTATGTCGACAAGCTTCATAATTCGCCTTCGTTGCGCCACGCCATGGTGAAGGCACTGCAGGCCTCGGTCGTCCACAGCGCCAAAAGGCCCAATGGATGACTTACCAAGTCATCCAGTCAGCGTACTATATGTCGGGTGCCTGACACCGAGCGATCCCTCCGAACCCGCCTCGATTTCCTGCTGGGCCACTCCATGCTGCTTCAGCAGGTCAACCGGCCTGTCCTCGAGCTTCCAGATCTATTCTCCATGGATTTGTCGAGGCAGGGACAACCGGGTCAAGCCAGGTGCACTCGGCGTCGTCCTCGATCGTGGTAAGCGTTGGATTCTTGGTGTATCCGTTTTCCTTTTTCGCCTTGACATTCCTTCCTTTTCTTCTCAAAGGGGGCGAATTCTCCAGGTTAACGGCTTCAGTTTTTTCGCTGCTGGGAAAACAAACCACCATACCATGCCCGAGGGGAGTACGGTGGCATCGCTCGAGTGTAGCCTTTCCTTGCTTCCAGACAAGCGAGATTGGTATCGAGTCAAGCTCCTAAAGTGGGATCATTTCCACCTTCAGGAGCCCCTGAACCGTGATACCGCCGCAGACTGGACGAAGCGGTTGTACGAAAGCGCCGGCCTTCTACTTAGTACATCGGCTCACTCGTTCGCAGATCCGCCACGCTGGGCGCTGGAACAGTGACCAAATGACAGGCTGCTACCTGACCAACCTGGCATTTGAGTTCATGCGGGCCAGGCTGACTTTGAGCCAGCCTATGCCTCGAGCTATATGATCGCTCGAGACATCCGGACTCCGAAAGGTCTTCGGCGGCTGCAGCTTAGCTGGTCTACCCGGACTTGGTTGGTGGTAATATTTATATCTTACCCTTCTTTGAGAAGTGAAAATGAAGAAAATGGAAGCGTTAACGTGGTACCTGTCAAGATTAATACTACTGCCTATTGGAGGGAGCGTGGTTGACTTCATCCTGAATATATATGGTCATATCAAAGGCAAGATAGGGTGGTTAGGGTGGTTAGGGTTCCTTCAGTAGGCGGTGAGGTCCAAAGGTTGTTAAAGAAGGAGGCAAGATATTTTTACTATGATATGCGAATATAACTTTTTCATAATTTTCTCTACAATTGCCACTCAAGATGAGTTTTTTTCTTTATATTTGGTATCACGCAACGACTGTCCCTCATGGGGTGTCAATATTACTTTCATAGATCTCCGAGAAATTACTATTCTCGCACATCAAGATTTCACTTGGGGGCCGGTTCTCCTATGGTAGAGGTCGCCCCTATTCCTCTTTTCCTTCATCACGTGGTAAAATTCTCAGGGGGATCATATCGCCGTCCTTTTCTCAACAGCTATCCTAGTCTTAGGAAGGACCCTCTTCTTGATGCATCTATTACTCCTTCCACCAACCATCCCATTTCTGGTAGCATCAATTGGAGCGTTTCTTGTGGAGTGAATCTTTGGTGTCCAAGCTATCGTCTGCGTGGCCTTTACCTAGTAGTCGGCATACGACTGATACCCAATTTGTCGGAGTGAAAGAACATATCTAGTTCCATGTTCCTTCTACCACAACTTGCTCGATTGGTCGTATTATCTTCACTAACTATCGGGGGATAGTTCAGGGACAGCCTTTCTTCGGGAAAAATGAGACTATTTTCCGTTCTATCAACATTCACTCTTTGGACAACAATACCGAAGCGGAGGAGTCGGTTGCGAGAGAGTGGTGACTGCAGCGCTCTCGGTTCCGTCTCGGCCATGACGGATGCGAGGAATGGAAGGGCAGGATGGAGATTCTTCTAGGTGTCATCCGCGCTGTTACTGCTGCTGCTGTCGATGGTAGCCGCAGTAATGCCAGTCTTAGGGCGTTTCGGAAGGTGGGAGGAAGGTATGGAAGGAGAAGGAGGTTCGTGAGAGATATTATTATTAGGAAGCACGGTGGAAGTTGAATTCTCGAAGATGAGTGGAGCCTACCAGTTACCAAGCTTAAGGCTCACTGTCGTTTAGATATATAAAAAAGTACGGTGATTAAATATCCTTGAGATCGCCAGTGGGATAGAAGTGTAGGAATGAAGGCCTAGCACTAACAATACAGACCTGCTTCAAGTTCAGACTCGGCTTTGTTTTGCACTCTCTCTCTGTTTTTGACCCAACTTGTAGTGACATTGGTCGGCCGTTATATGATACCTATCTTTATAGTATTTTGATTCATTAACAAAACCAAGCCATCGAAATTTTGATAAGCTGGATAGTGTTCTTGTATCATTACTGAGCCGTTACTAGTATTGCGAGGTCTATGAAGAGGATTTCTTGGCTATACTCAGCAGTGGCCACGGGGACATCTCTTTCCTGGGATATCGGCTCAGTGGCCCGGAGCTTAGACTCACACGCAACAACCCGATTCTATACAGCCTCCGAACATGGCTCAGGATCGCCGTAGAGTCGAGGCTTATTCATTTAATATTCTTCGGGCAATATATAAATATAAGAGCACAGGAAGCGACCTTCTCTTCGCTGCTATGCAAAGTGAACAAAGGAGCAACACATAAGACCAACACACGGCCTCACATGCTGCACGCATGTTTCATTCATGCTTCTTCAGATCTCGGTTTGTCGACTGTACGTCGACGGTTCGAACCCGGGACTGCGCTTTATAATATCGCCCTCTATTACTTCCCCCAAGCTTTCTAGAAGGCAAAAAATCGATGAAATAGGTTTTATCATCAGCATACAAATTTTCCACGGTGCAAGATCCAATATCCACAAAAAAAGGGTGTCTATGCAGCGCCTACCACTACCCCTATGGTTTGACCTGACTACATAGACACCGAACTCGGACCAAGATGGCGGGGAATTTCCAGGGCACTGGGGAGTACGAGGGCACACCCGTTCTAACCACAAGGCCACCTTGGTGTAGTGAGCGATCAACTAATCCCTAATTGAAAATATAACTTCTCTTCCGAAAGGGTCTAGGAACGGGGAGACCTAGCTCTATTCTATCTACCAATACATACCAACTAGGCTTGACTTGCCGTTAACGTCACCTACTAACGGGTTCCTTCATCATTTATTGCCAATTTACGGTTATATAACATATACTAATAGCAAGTATAGGATTAGGCAGGCACATAGTACCCCTTTACCGTATCACGTATAGTTAAGCTAGCTATTTGTAGTTTAGTTTTACATTAATAAGCGACTAGTGGCTAGGATTAGGGCCAGGCAATTTGGATCGATATGGATAGATTGGTTATCTAGCCAGGTTCCTTCCGTTATCCTGATTATCATGATGGCCTCTTCATGGGGAACAAGTCGAAATAATCGAACGTGACCACGAAAACTTTACAGAACCCGCTCGCGGCTTTATGCGCTTGCTCAATGCTTCATTCTACGTCGGGGCGGCGATAGTGTAGTGGTAAGCGCTTCCCGAGGTGGTTCTCGTTCGGGACCTGTCTTCTCGATCGAAAGC
>JAHQZX020000177.1:0-15416 GCA_019804575.2 Pseudotulostoma volvatum | reverse complement strand
AACCGCCTCCCTGACAAGGGAAAGCGGGATGCAAACATATCAACACACAGTGCGAGTAGTCCGGGAGCACAGTGCGAGTAGTCCGGGAGCACAGTGCGAATAGTAATTCTCTATATATATTGGTGTCGTAAGAGCGTAGTAGACACTGAAGAGAATCCGAAGGCATGGTAGGGGAATTGACAGAGGCATGAGAAGGAGGAAGATATTTCTGACAAGGCGACACCATTTTTGCAGAAGATTTGAATGATGAAAACACATTATGGTACCAAGGTTCTATAGGTTTTGATTCTCAGAAAGCGTGGAAATTGATCTGCGCAATTATATAGATAGGAAGAAAAAAAAAATTTTTTTTCCGAAGCTTGCCTTTCAGAGGATACTCTGTTATGTAAAGTAACAGCCACATGCTATATAGAAAGAATGATGAGGAGAACAGAATCCGGTAATTCATTTGAGGTTATATTAATCTTATGTAGTTCGAGAAAGTGTTCCAATCATTCTTGTAGTGTGTGGGAGCTATTTGTTCCAAGAGCACCTACTACAGTATAAAGGAAATTCTCATGTCTTTTCTCTCTCTTCTCCGGTTCAAGATGACCACGTCAACTATTTTGCACCTTTCTGGCGATTTTGGGCATTAATACCTGCCCTCCCGTTATGAGTGCTTCCGGTTCTCTGAGATTTCCAGCCTTTGTCAAGGGGTCGCGTCACTGTGGAGTTACATTTTGTAGAAATCAGCTCCGTAGGAATGAATTCTTCAGGCCAAGAGGATAACAAGGCATAATTGATTGACAGATTTCCCTTATTTATATTATATTGTATATTTAGATGGATGTATATACATGTCTAACTTGCCTAAATGAGCGAACCATCCCCGGTTCCTGCGACAATTGATGCTCATGATTCACTTTCTGTTTTCCCTTGCGGACTCTGATCCTCCAGAACGTTCCGCCTACTCTTCAGAGTGAGATAGAGACTCTTACCGGTACCTTCTAACACATTTGTGACATTTGCCCCCACGCTCTGGAGCGCGAGAATAAGTTGGGATCGTAGACCGTCGATGCCGCCTTCGATACTTCCAACCCATTTGGTCTCGTCAGTATCTAGAACCCTGCCATCGACACGAGTAGCGAGAAACATTAGTTTCTGCAAGCCTGCCTGGACGGTGAGCTCATGGTAGCCCGGATTGGCCTTCCGCGTTGGGGCCGGAAACCCGGTGAACTTGGGCGCAAGGATCGAAAGAGCAGCCCTAAGGTGCTCCGGCGAAATTTGCGGAAGGGAAAGAACGGCTAACGGACCGGCAAGGAGGGCGGATAGCCCATGTCTACCCTTCCTATGCATCACGGCATCGTGTGCTGCGCGAGAAAGGTCATGAGTTGGGATGGCTGCTGGGTTGACCGCGCCTGGGAACTGTTCATCGGGAGTGGAAAAACCCCGGCCATCTGGTCGGAAGTACTCGACAATCCGTAGAGCCACTTCAAAGATGTTAGTCCGGACAATTTGCAGCTTTACATGGGATGCAAGCGGTGGCATCCCATGTCGTCCCTCCACAAGTTGCTGCTCATCGACCTTCCGCAAGGCTTGAACAAGTTCCCGGCGGAGGGCTGTCCATTCGGGAGACTGAAGGTTATTATGCTGAAACAAGACCATGAGAGGAGAAGTACGGATTAGCGACGTGTATTGCCGGAGCAATTGCGAGCGGCGCTCTTCAGGACGACGATGGGATGATGGGGGGTGTCGTGGTGTTGACGCTGCTGAAGCTATAATCGGCTCTATTGGTGCAGTCGTAGAAGCTGTGGATGCTGCACCAGTGTTCAACCATCTGCTAGAAGCAGAAGTAAATTCATATTGAGGTGGCCTTTGTCCGCTACAGCGCGATGCAGAGAGGCGGGATGCTGGGAGGAGTCGTAGTCGTGGGGGCATTGGGACACTTGTGGTATGTAATTTAATAAACAAAACCAAATCAACCAAAAAGGAAAAGGGAATGATAAGCTGTGTCCAGGTCACGTGCATAGCCCTATGTTATGGGTGTGATATATGATAGTTAAGCTCGGTTCCGGTAACACGTGACTGAATAGCCGTTGCGTGAGCTGGTCGGATCGGAGGAACACGAGTTCCGAGATAAGAAATGCACATTCCTTTTTTTACCTCAGTTGTCAAGTTGTGCCTCAGGCCTTTTCGGTATCGCGTTGTACTAGACTCCTAGCTAGCTTGATGTTCCGACCAAAAGCCAACTTTTTACTCCACTCACCTTGGCACCTATTGACATCACTTCTAATATTTCACATGTTTAATATATGACTCTATTAATATACAACCCAACCTTCAAATTAGAAACTAGGATATGCTGTGGGCGTCGAGCGAAAACTAGCGTTTTGTATGGGGATTCGAACTGGCCAGCTTGGTGTCCTTTTACGTTATACTTAAGGTGTAAGGGGGCCCTGGGAGAAGATGATGACGTGTGGTAATGTATGAGAATTGATTGGTATATTAAGAAAATGGACAAGTTGATAGTCAAGTGGAAAAAAGGAAAAGAGAATTCCCTTCATCCAGCAATCATCTAGCCTGTGCATCACTTACGATCCGTGCATACGTACGTTGTGTCTCGTCATAGGTGAGGCCTTACATAAGGCAAGTAGATTCGAGTGGTAAAAAGAGCCCATGTAGGTTAATATAAATGAGAAAAAGAGTTCTTCGGGAACTTTAAAGATCAATTGATCAATTAAGGTCTGGTAAGCTCTATCATTTATGGTGGTCAAGAGTGTGGTGTCGGAATTATATGTGGCCTACATTCCCATCACCATTTAATTTCTCCACCTCACAAAGTGATATCAAATATCAGACTCCTTTAAATTGAAGAAAATTAATCAACTAATAAGCAGGCGCCCAGAATTTAAGAATATCATCACTCAAGGTGGAGAAATTCACCAATAAAAAAAAGTGACTGTTCAGAAATTGAGATAGGCATATACTTTTCCCAAATAGGTTGGTCTGCTTTTCCTAAACAGGAAGTAAGCTCACTTGAATAAACCAATCATAGCAAATTATATTTGATTACTAAGCGAAACCGCTCCGACACCAAATGATCATATGCATTTCAGTGCGGACCGTTAGTGGGGTACCCTCATCCTTAACGTACATACATCATCTCAGCGAAGACAAATGCCAACTTCAAACCCTACGAACTAAGTGAATCACGTTCTCACTCGATATATTCAAAGCTCACCATGCCTACGGCTGAAAGTAATGCCTTCGATGCTGCCATCACCGCCTCCAAGAAGTTAAAGCAGACACCAACCCACGACGAACTTTTGCAGCTTTATGGTGAGTACCTTAGTACTCTGATTGCGCGGGTATAACAAGAAGCTAGAATCAAACGGCAACTAAACCCCTTATATAGCCCTATTCAAAGTCGGTAATAGAGAGGATATCAAAAGTTCACCTACCCCAGGCATGTTTGATCTGAAGGTATGATATGTTCACACCTACTATTATTAACAGAATTGATTCTTATCATGCTGATGGTCTATCTGAATAGGGCAAAGCCAAAAGAAAGGCTTGGCAGGCGACTGTCGATGAAGGTACTACACACGAACAAGCACAGGAGAAATATGCTGCGTTGGTCGAGAGTTTGAAAGAAAAGTACGGTTACGAAACCTGACGTGCGAGAGCTACAGTTGGGGTGCAGATGGTAGAATGCTATAGCCCTATATGTGAGCGGTCGAAGTGTAGAAATCGAACACCAACCGTTTGTCTCCAATAATCCGATTGGCTGTTTAGATAGAATATTAAGGACCCTCCACCATTTTGTATATATAGAATCAATCAATCAGAGGTACATCAGCCAACAGTAACATACTACTATATCATACGTAACTTTGCCTTTGCCATATGTATTTACACACATGGCCGATATGTGCAATCTCTAGAAATCCGACTGGGGTTCTTAGCCAATCCAACGAGAGAATTTACGTATATATCATAGGTGTGTTGACACACACGTAGGTTGTGAAAATAGTGAACGACCCACCATGTTCACTTCGATGTAGACGGTACAATGTGGCTTCAGATATATTTCCCTTGGTAGGTTTTCGCCGCACCGAAGATGATACTAGACATTCTATAGGGCGCACCCTCTCCGGGGGCTCCTATATAGGCGGTGTTGGGCGTCTTTTCGGCGTAGTGGTTAGCCTAAACCACTTCACATTACACGTTCTTTTATGAAAGCTTTTGTATTTGAATGCTGATGATTCAACGGGCGTCCCCACAGAGCTGTAAAATTGCCAAGAAGGCATACCGCATGTGCATGAATGGATGGGTTGCTTTATGCACAAATCGCACATATAGGATTTAAAGCCCGTAGAAAGCACTCTTGTGCTGTCGGATCTTACTCACTAGGCTAGTAGCTAGTATAGATATTCCTCAACGAACCAAGCAGTAAATTAAGAGGTTCTCATACACTGGTCGTACCAGGGCGTGTTTAATGCCTTTTTCGGCCCCACCAAGTTGAAATAAGGTAGGAAGGCAAACTACTATTAATAATAAACAAGTTAAGTACCAACGGTAACTCGACAAAGTGGTCATGTTTCTTTAGCCGGTGTGCTTAGTAGACCCCAATTATCAGTAAAAATAAAAGCAATAATTCTTCTCTCTTCTTATAGCTTTGATTTGTTATCCCCACGTAGGAATGAAAGCGCCATGGACTAATTAAACGATCATGTTATGATAGGCGCAGCGTAGTAACGTCACAACCTAGTCTAATTTATTTAGTGGTCTTCCTGGTAGAAGATAAGACCGTCATATGCAGAATGTGTGTAAGAAGTTATAAGTGTATTAGCACTGTCAGATTTTATACATGATCAAATTCTGAATGCATTACTAGTAGTATCCTCCTTCATATATTCGTATATAATTGAAGTGGAACCCATTCACCGGTTTTACGATATTCTATGTAGGTAGAGATATTAATTGACAGGAATTAAGCTTGGAGCGTTCTATAAAGAACATAACTAACTTAAGGAGACTGCGTAGTATGATACTACAGGTATGGCTCAACGCTTATTAGTACATGCAAAAATCAACCTAAAAGGGTCGATAGCACGGCATGTCATTCCTATTTAGGAGCTGCTTCATTAGGAAGTAGTCTATTATATTATCATAGGAAATGGCTTTTTGATAGCCAGCCCCGCTTTTGACCCATCATAACTTACAGCTATACCTTTTAGAGGCTATGATGATCCGTAATAAAGGACCCGTTTAGTACCACAACGAACCTCCGTTTTCCGTTTCCGTGACGGCCGTCTTGAGCCAACGTAGGAGCGTTTGGTTGCTCCGGTTTCGTTTCAGGAGCTCATCACCTCCGTTTTAGCCAAAGCCTTACCGCCCACTTAATTCAGTAATTTATGGGGCTCCGCCAGCGAAACGGAATCCGCTTTCGATAAGG
Source organism: Pseudotulostoma volvatum (assembly GCA_019804575.2). Lineage (NCBI taxonomy): Eukaryota > Fungi > Ascomycota > Eurotiomycetes > Eurotiales > Elaphomycetaceae > Pseudotulostoma > Pseudotulostoma volvatum. Next base: position 9,979 of record JAHQZX020000177.1, on the reverse strand, counting down.
GGGATACAACCATTAGCGAAGATTTCATCCCGAGGATGATTATTGACACGGGAGCTGCTCTCCGGCCATGAGCGGCCCTTCTCTGAGACGGCACAGATGAAGCATGAGATATTTGATAGTCTAATCGATTGGCTGCAAAAGCATACTCAAATTATCTGGCGCTAAATACATTGAACTAGAGGAGAAGGTGATCATCCTGTTGTACACTCCATTATTAGCTGGCTAAGGCGTCTCTACCGGGGACCTACAGTGGTCCCCAGATCCCCCGCCACGGGATGATTTTGCGGAGCTATTTTTCGTGTTTATCCTACGGCCAATTGATATAGGAAGTTCGCATGGATATTGCCAGCATCTTCAGTACTTGTATTGATCGTACCTCGTCCTTCGTGAGTTAAAGGGAAGTCAATTCAGCTTATTCTGTGGTACCATACAATAGGGCCTCGCAACCACAAACAGCTACACATATCAAATCCAGTGCTATCATGTGTTCCCTCCCATTGTATATAAATCAAAGCGGCACAGCCAGGAATTGAACCGGCAGCCATCCCTTGTTGACAACGACAAAATCAGCGTGGGAATCGATATTCTAACTCCAATTGAATCCACAAAATCTAGTGCCACTGTGTATCCCATCGTGAGCTCCTGGCCTTCCCTTTCAAAAGTTCAACCACTTAGTATATTCGGACTCGGACAAGACAGGAATCTGGGATGATAGTTCCATTGGCAAAGACGACAGGATTGGGAGGGTTAATGCTGGAGGAATAACAGGAGTGCGGCCGAACTATTGGTTGGAGAGTTAGTATATGTATCTGTTCTTCTGAATAGAGCCATACATGTTCGGGAATACGCCGTAGAATATCTGCAGCCCTCAAGGCCTTAGTCATACTGTAATTGCTATTGACAGGCTCGAAACGCTCAAAGTAAAACAATTCTTCAAACAGTGCTTTGACCTGGGAAACTAGGATTGCTTCGCTTCGCTCCGCAAATTAGAATTGCAGGATCGTTCTTCTGCCATAGCAATGACGCAATTAGCTGGCATATTTTGGACTGCAATTCTCTTTATTCTGGTGAAAGGTAACGATAGCTAATAATAAAAATGTCATACCACTATAGTATCTTCAATGAAGATTTGAATGCGACCGTTACGCTTGCAAAGAGACGATTTGCCTTCCACAGGGAGGCGAAGCACCACTACAGATTCAGAACGATCCGAAATTATTTCCGTGCTTCAAGGACTGCATTGATGCACTTGATGGATTGCAGATACCTGTCTTCGTTCCCGCCTATGATCAAGCGCCGTAGAGGAATCGCAAAGGCTTCCTTTCGCAAAAATTTCACAGAGCCTGCAGTCTCAACCTTGAATTCCTCTATGTATTAGCTGGATGGGAAGGCTCTACACGTCATGGAAGAGTCTTAGAAGATGCATTGGATAAAGGGTTTAAAATTCCACATGAGAAGTACTATCTAAGCGATGCCGGGCATCCAACACCAAAAGAACACTTATGCCGTATAGAGACGCAAGGTAATATCTGAAGGAGCATGCAAGATGTAGTCTTAGACGAGCCAGTAAAACAAGAGCTATATAATCTTCATCACGCTACTTTGAGGAACGCGATCAAAAGGACCTTCGGTATGTAGAAACGGGATTTAAGATATGAGATCAACGCCTGAGCACGACATAACGACCCAGGTTGGGTTGGTATATGCCACAGCCAGGCCTCATAACTTCATCGGAAAGGTAGGCAATAATGACGATAAAGGCAAGACAGTATTCTAGATAACCCTGATGATATGCAACTCATGGAACGAGGCGATGATCCTGAAATGGCGATGAAATGGGACAACATAGCAGAGGCAATGTGGACAGATTACCGGAGGACCATTTCTGAATAAAGCAGATTTCTACTATAGTATATCACAACGCTGTCTTTCTAGCAACCTCTTTCGTGCTTCTGATGGCATTTTACAGAACGCAATCACTGTAGCCTCGTCACGCAATGCTGCCACAGCATCCAGCTTCAAGTCCATATCCTCTTCTGCGGATTCTTCCCATAGATGGTACGACGTCATACCTCCGGTTTCAGAGACGAATCCGCACGTAATCCATCCCAGATGCTGTCCACAAGAAAGTTAATTCATGGGGTTTCTGCCATTGAAAGCGTCCCATCTTCAAAAGAGTAAAACGCGTAAGGGAAAGCACGTATAATAGTAGAAATTATTTTTTGGAGTGGAGTTGTTGGAGCGCGTTGAAGTAGGGGTACTATGTTTGGACGCTCGCCGAGCCGGGATATGTTTATTCTCTAGGATATCTGGACATGCTCCCTTGAATGTTTGGATTCCAACATGCTGGTAGCTATGTATCTGCACAAGAAGCCTAGTATTCAATTATGGCTCGTGATGATCAGTGATTTCTCCTGGCCCTTTGGGCAGAAAAAGCATGGGTCTCCAATACTGAAAAGCTGTAGAACGATAAACCATTTGACACCATTGCCAAAGAGCATCAGCCACAATGTGTAATTCGTTGTTCTCATATACTCAAAGCCAAGAGAAGTATCCAATCTTTAGATTTTTACAGGTTTTTAGCATTGAAAGCCCATGCTTTTTGCCTGGAGACCCAGGATAAGTTAATGATCATCATGAGCCATAACCGAAACCCAAGCTTCTTGTGCAGATACATAGCTACCAGTATGTTGGAATTAAAACATTTAAGGTAGCATACATATATAGAGGTTATCCTAGAGAATAAACCTAAACATTACTAAATTGAAAAATGCGGTGTCGAATGATAAAAGTGCTTGGGACGAGCTAGAGTTTGGTTTTCCGGCTCGCCTCCCGTCCCCGGCTCAGCGAGTGTCCAAACATAGTAAGTAATAAAAAGCGAAAGGACTGGCGGGAATAAAAACGAAACGGTAAAACTCCATAACGGCAGGTGGCAGAAAAAGCGGCCTCGATTAGTAATCAGATAACGGAGCTCAATGGAAAACGGAAACTGAACAGGCCCGACTAATAACTTATGATCGCTAGATGGTGGTTGTGTATCATAGCCTCATCTTCAAACTTCAAGCAGCCGTGCGTGATCCGTTATATCGCAGGTACATTATAGTAAACATTCACTAAGTAAGAGCAGGCACCCCATTCGGTCAGTGCACTAGTTATGGTGAATTATTGTTGTTATAGTGTGTTATATACATAGTATGTATTGTATTTTCGACGGGCTTGGCACACCAAACCACAAGAAGTTAGAAACCCTATGAATCCTCCCCGCTTAGCGAGCCATTGAGAACCGAATCCATACAATGAAGCCTCTAAACATGAATCCAACGTCCAAACGGCCATCCGACAAGCCAAATGTGGCATTGAGCAGTCGTTAAACGCCGCAGCTGCTGCCAATGGTCTACCCCGGTCAACCGTCAAATATCATGCTGCTGGTCGTCTGGAAAGGAATCCCTGGGGGAGACAGGTGCATTGCACGGAACGACCTCCATTCAATCCTTTGGCCGCACTCTCGACTCCCAGCGAGCTTTCAACAACGACCCTAACATCATCACCGACTGGTTCACATACTACAAAACCGTCTTCAAACGGTATAAAATCATGCATAGAAATATGTATATTAATTGTCACGGGATAGCCTCGCCTCACCTGTAGATAGCTACCTTCTCCATGGCGCAATGAAGTTACATTGGTCCCGTAATAGTTTGTGCCATATTTCTCTTCGGCTGCGCTGCAGTCATCCTCCTCTACTCTGTCCTCTGTTCTCTGTCTGCCCTCTATTCTCTGTCCACGCTGCCCCCCGTCCTCTGCTCCGTGATCTGCTATGGCCCATCCGACATAAACGACCATCATGTCTTTCTCTGCAAGCTCCGCCATTACCTGGGGAGCCGCATTATCTGCCGCCTTCTGAAACCGGTTTCCTGCTGCTGCCTATGCAGTCGGAAACGGCATAGAATATGATCCTGCCGCGTTGATTCGCCAGCTGCACGATAACTCTAATGACCCGGTAATCCTAGCGATTTTCTGTGTATTTAAACCGTTGACACGGCCCTCGAGCATACCGCAGGAGAGACGCTTTAGCTGAGAGATGGCAGTCTGAGGCTGGATAGGAGACTAGGAGCTGGTATGCTGGGTGGACTGGGTGTTTTGAGCTAGGCATGCAGATAGCGCGTCGCAGAGATCAGACCTCTTTTGTAGGGGAGATTGGCAATTTTCCAGCTCCACCTGGCGGAGGTGAAGCTGTTCCTGTGAATAGCATTCATGGAGGGAAATATCTTTGCGGCTCGGAGGGGCACAGGGCTTGCTCCATATAACCTAACAGCAGTTCTAAAGCAGCTTCCTATGTGGGAAAAAGCCGGAGAGGAAAAGGTCACCGTTTCGGGGAGTTCCGATGCTGGATCTAGCGTTGGGCAGGAGATATGGTGTCCCAAGACACCGAAAACGGTAGAGGAGATCGAGGAATTGTGCGCTAACCTCCAAATCTCTTGTATGGAGCGTCTAGATGGTCTACTAGAGTCTCCAATTAAGTTTAAGCTTGAAAAGCTCGGTAAGGCCGCGACTCAAGCCCGCACTGAAGCCGAGATCGAACGTGAAGCCAACAAATTGTTTGAGGCATCCAAAAGAAGAAGAAAGATGGCAAAAATGTGGTCTCTAGGGCTCGGCTACTCACCCAAGACGACGTAGATCGTCTTCTTGAGGATTCTAATGCACAGGAGTCTTCAGAAGCAGCCAAGCGTGCATCTGGGGAGGGCTTAGATCTACCGAAGGAGGAAGTTGCGGAGTGGTTGCACGCTGTCATAAGCCCTGGGGAGGTGGACAAACCTTGGGGACTTTAATCGATGGTCTTCCGCTGCCACGCACAGCCGGTTGGAGATGGAAATGTAGGGCTTCCAGAGTGGAATGGTTGCCGGGGAGTCTTTGGAGAGGCAGGGAAGAAGTTAGATAGCTTTCTATCTACACAATCAGCAGCGAGCCCAAAAGCGGTACTGTGACTACTACTACTACTACTACCACTACTACTACCACTATCACCACTATGAGTACCCCTGCAGTTGCAGCCGCAGCTGCAACAACGGGGCCTAACGAGCCAATATTCTGCACTACCTGATGTTAATATCTTCGACACGCCTTAATGTTTATATCTAATACTGCCAACGAGAGCGCGCTACAGATCGTACATACCGGAACCTTTGGACCGTCCGTTGTGTTGGAAACTCGGGAATAATTCCTATTTATGATAGGCCCAACGATAGCTGCAGACTGCGGGAAGGGAATGCACTCGGTCGAGGTCGTATATATGATAGCACGAATTAATATATTTTTCTTTCTTTTGGGGCTCTTTTAATTAATTTTTTTAATATCCACTGGAATAGTACTTCGGTCGTTTTTTCTTCTCATCGTCTCACGACTTTGTCATCTACTCGGCTCAGTTTAGATGCCGACAAGATTCAGTTTAAAATGACTACAACGTTCGACGAGAGGGCTGAGCAGGTATCCATCGCGCCCCTGCTGAAAAGGTTGGCATACCCCGCCGGTATAGATATACAGGTCTCTGCGGATGAAATTGCCTCAGCATTCGCTTTGATTTTTGAGAATCGCTTGTCAGTTATCCAGACCGCAGCTCTGCTCACTCTACTGCACTCCACCGGAAAGGACCGTGAGTCGGATGTTATAGCAAAATGCTCCAGTCGAATGAGGGACGCCGCAAACGAGGTCGAGAAAGTAGCCTTGAAAAAAGTCGTCCAAGCTCGCGGAAAGAAAGAAGGCGTCTATAAAGGTGGCTTGGTGAGTTGTAATCATGAGGCCATTGGCTGCATGGATGAACTGACACGATTCCTAAGTGCGACATTGTTGGAACGGGAGGTGATTCGCATTCTACTTTCAATGTGTCTACAACAGCCTCAATCATAGCTTCGCCGCTGCTTATGATGGCCAAGCATGGGAATCGATCGCAGACCTCGCTTTCAGGGTCTGCGGACGTTCTAAACTCGATATCCCCTACTCCGCCAGTGATTTCTGCGATCAATGCAGAGAACATAACGAGGATATATGAAGAAACAAATTATGCGTTTCTCTTCGCTCCAAATTTCCACCCCGGGATGATGTACGCCAATCCAGTCCGCCGAGGCCTTGGTATTAGGACTATTTTTAACCTGATGGGACCGCTCACCAATCCACTGGACTGGGCATTGGAGGCTCGTGTGGTCGGCGTAGCATACAAAGGCCTTGGCCCGGTTTATGCCGATGCACTGCGATCCGGAGGATCTAAGAGAGCTTTGGTTGTCTGTGGAGATGAAGACATGGATGAGATAAGCTGTGCAGGCAAGACCTACTGTTGGAGGTTGTCTGAATATCCGAATCCTGCGTATCATGCCTCATCATCGACAGGTGATGGCGCTGGCAATGAGGAAAATCCTCCCACTCTTGTGCGACCGGACGATTTCCAAATACACCCTTCGGATTTTGGATTTCCGACTCACCCTCTATCGAATGTTTATAGCAAAAAAATGCCCAGGGAAAATGCCGCGAAGCTGATGAGCATTCTGCGTAACGAGTTGCCGCGCGACGACCCTCTCTTAGACTTTGTGCTCATGAATGTTGCTGCCCTCTTGGTAGTCGCCGGCGTCTGCGAAAGTGACACTAGTAATATGGGACCTGGAGATGGTGGCAAAGTCATCACAGAACGTGGTCCCGGAGGAGAGCGGTGGAAGGAAGGTGTCCGACGAGCGAGATGGGCGATAGAGAGTGGTCAGGCGCTTAAGTCCTTCGAAAAGTTCATTGACATTACAAACAGACTGTAAGAGAAAGGCTGAGCGTAGAGAAAAAATTTCCCTAATATGCTTGAACTTAGTCTTCCTAGGTACGACATGAAAAGGGAACACTGTAGAACCAAGCTGGAATATGCAAATATGAATTATGATAATTTAGGGTGTTAATTATCTTGGTTGAACGAATAGGGATGAGTTCCCATCTAATTTAGTCACAACCCAGTTCAATGGGTAATGATGCTGTTTGCCATTTCCCATTTTGTGAACACTGCGCTTTTCCAAATGTGACACTGTTGAATGGAACCTTCTCCTCCCCAGCCCCAAACTCCACGGCGCCATATAAATGCATAAGGTAGAGGATATCCCGCGCGCACTCAGAAACCATCCGGGCGGATATTTGGAAAGCAGACGGTTAGCATTTACCGTGCTTCGAATTGAACCATCCTGTTTTCAGTATGAGCCCCATTCTACGATCCAGTTTCCTAGAACTGGTTGGAAACGAAAAGGAAGCGAAGAGAAAGATCAACTCGGAACCCGAAACGCACCTCTTCGTTCGCTCTTTATACAACACACGATGGCCACACTCCTTGCACCGGATCTGATCGCCACGCTTCAGCGCCACACGCGAGCTGCAGTCTCCGCAAACGTAGGTGACAAGAGGGCCGCCTTCAGCAGAAGCGCCTTCAGTGGCTTCTGCACCGCCCGAGGTGCCCTGACCACCACCACCACCACCACTGAGAGAAGGAACTTGATAGACTTCGCGAGACATGATCAAAATTTATGAAGTGCTTAAATCAGAAGTTTTGGGACTGAAAGTGTGAGCAAATGGTTTTTCCTTTATAGTGACAACTCTTGGAAGGAAAAGTGGTAATAAAAGAGTAATAAAGACAATTAGGTGGACTTTGGTAGGCTTGGCGTTAATAGAGTTAACCGTTCGTGGACTAGTATTTGCATCCGACATCACATGAATTCTCCTCCTAACCATGATAGTAAAGTAAAGTATCATAGTTATTATTTTAGATAGTATAACCATACGTAGTAGTAAGTATTAATAATTAATATAATAAGGCTGTTCCATCCCGGGGTCAGTATCAATATCAGTATCAGTTTCGGCGGCTTGTCAGTAGCGCTTATTTTGTTCACGGACCCCCTGCGATACTGACGATACTGACGGAGGGAGGGTGTTCCAGTTTTCGAAACGTCAGGCTGATTATTAAAGGGGCTGTCAATGGCTATCGCACCTAAGACACCATTCCAACAAGCTCTGGTGGTGCTTGAGAGAGGGTTTCCGGATCTTGACGAGGATTATTACTTTAGAGCGATGGAAGGAAATGCGGAGAAATTTATTGGCTTGTCTTCGCAGAGGCGTGAAGGCTTTCTCGAGCGCCTAGCACCACAGACTGAAGCTTTTAGGAAACTGATACCTGCATACTACTACCAGAATTCTAGAATTCCTTGTTCTACTTAATTATCTGATGATCATTTCACTAGATTATTATTACATCTTTCAGGAGGAGCCTCTGAACCGCCTCTGGGTCGCTTTGTACCGCAGATGATCCTGCCAGGTATCAGCAGTAATCTTGTCCCCCTCTCCTCGTTGTCGATATCGTCTCTTCTATTATTAGTAGGGCTTGGCTCTGAAGAGTTTGCCAAGTCGTCGCCTCTCGCCTCTAGTTCATCTCTGGGTCACATCCATGAGAATTTAAGAAATTATGAAGCCCTGCAAGCGCATAGATTAGCAACATCTGCTTATACAGAGAGAATTCGGCTCGGCCCTGCTTGATAATCTGGAATCGCGATTTAAACACTCAAAGTACGCTCCACCACATTTCTAGCTTGTGAATGACGGAGATTAAAGACCTCCTCAGCGGTTTCGGGTCTCTTGCCTACCCTCTCCCACTTCCTAAGATGATATCGAGTTCTGTGGTAAGGCGTTAGGAGAAGATCCGTTGCTGATAAGTAACCGGCATCAGCTAGATAGTATTTGCCTGGCGGTACCTGAAACCCATTCTCAATCGCTGATAGTAGTACCCTCCCATGCGCCGAACCCTCCCAGCCTGAGAGAACAAATCAAAAGTTCATTTCGAAATCGACTGCCACCATGACGTTTTGGCCCTTACAGAATCGCCAGGGCGCGTAGTTATCTTGATTCTTTAGGTTCTTTACCCCAATTGGAACATATGAGCCGTCGACTGCACCGAGTGCATCCTTGAAATATGGATATAGCTTGGGGTTTTCAAGAATTGCGGATGGCGTTTTGTTTGGTGGAAGATTGACAGTGGCTCTGTAATAGCGAATGAGCGAGCGCAGTGCGCGACGGAAATATCGACTTATTGAGAAGGTGCGTGCCCGAAAAGCTCTCTAACAAGGCGGAATGAAGCGTCTTGGCCCATGATAAGAAGGAACATCATAAGCTGCTGTGCAGCAGAGGCTGACTGAACATCCTTGAGACCGTATTCTTTGGCGGTAAGTATACTTAAGAGAGCTTCAAACTGATCTTTAGATAGATGCATCAGGCTTCGAAGTCGTTCGGGATAGGCCATGCGAAGATTTGTTGTAAGCTTCTCTCCTTTTTCTCGATCACTGGACCAGGTCCGCCAATTTTGAATGCTCTCCAGCTGTTTAAACCCACTTCCGTGATCATGAGCGCCATATAGATGATATAGAAAACTGGGATCGAATAGCATCCTGTCGTAATATCGCTCTGATGTTCCATACTGATGATAGGAATCCTGAGAGCAAAAGATGATAAAGAAAGTATACAGATATTTTATTATTATTTATTATTATTATTTTGGGTTGAATATTATGTTGCTATATTATGACGGTTTTTCCCCAAATACTTCATGAAAGCTGTGTTTTTTTCTGCCGCACCCGACTACCAACCTGGAGGTGTTGCAATCCCGGTGTGGGCTTATTCAGATGTGGGACGAAATCAAGTGTGGGGTTGTCCTAGCCTCTTTTATATAAGGCAGTTTAGCGAGCTGACTAAGCTACAATCTAAGGGCCTGTTTGGCTCGCACTTTTTTCCAAAGTGCACCACCAAAAATTTAGCGTGCACTTTTGACCCCCCCTTGCATTTGCATCAAAATCAAAAGTGCGCACTTTCCTTGCACTTTTTTGTGCACCATACAAAATGAGAGTGCAAGGAAAACCACAAATAACTTTTGTGCATGCGCACTTTTGAACCACACTGCATGACCCCTAGAAAGTCTCCA
>JAHQZX020000176.1:0-15432 GCA_019804575.2 Pseudotulostoma volvatum | reverse complement strand
TCAATTCAGGGGCGCCAAGGAGATAAGTGAGGAGGACCTGAGTGGGTGGCGACCGCTTGAGTCGCTGGAACATAGGGCACTAATAATAACGCGATCTGCGTTCCTATGTAACTAGCTGCGATAGGTGTGTTCATATTGGGTGACTAACCTAATTCGATTGGAGAATCATTGGGGACTCGAGCTGCTACATATCATATATATATTAATATATGATAGTAAGTAGAGATCTAATAATGATTACATGTAGTTAATATTTTTGTGGTGCACTTCGCACCCGGCCCAAATGCTAGCGCAGGTCAAGCTGCGAATGAGTTATTGACAAATTTTTTTTCCCTGGCCATAACCGGCCGGTCTCTGTTGAGAAATAGGGTTACCGGAGCGGAGCGGAATAACTACCATCCGGTGCAGAGTTTTCGCTGCATCTACTCGGCAAGTTAGCTGTATCATCGAATACGAACTTGTTCCCCTTTAATTCATCTTTTGGCCGTGTACTCGTAACATCCTCTATCGGAAGAGGCGACATAGGTAATACTACATAACTTGTTATACAATACAATCATACTATTTTCTCTCAAGGCCTAAGCAAAGGATACTACATGCAATCAAGTGAATTAGGGATACGGCCCGAGCGCTTTATACGAGGTACTATGATTGGAATCATTTGATGCATAGTTAAATAGTTTCGATTCTTTGGCTGGATCAAATCTTTTACCTAATAGTCTGAATTCATGAATATCTAGATTATCAGTGTAAAACGATTGTTGTGTCATTATTGACGACGTGATACACATAATGACTGCGGGTATCAAGCATGCACTACACATATACGTGGATATAGACATTTAGACATACAACCCAATCCAATCCACATACGAGGGGATTATTAGAGGTCAATAGGTAATATATAGACGGAATGAGAGGAGACAAAGAAAGGAATATTAGGATCCATTAACCAATTCGTTCATTGTGGAAAAGTAGAGAATAAAAGGAGAAGGGAAACAAGAAACAAGGAATGAAAAAGGGGGAGTTTCAACTATGAAGGGTCCTGCTTCAACATTTCAATGATTATGTCCTGTGTACGCTGCACCGAATCAATTTTTTCTTGATACAGCGCCCGCTCTCTATCTAACTCGCGACGGAGCTCATCTCTGAGTTCGCCTCTCAGCTCCGCTCGCAGTTCGGCTTTGAACCGGTTGATGAAAGCTGTCGTGTTTGTCGCTTCTCCCCATGGACCTGCTCCTGCATTTGTTCCTATCGTAGTTCTTGACGATGATGATGATGGTCTCTTGTCCTCTTTGCTTGCAGTTGTTCCTGATCCGGGTTCTACTGCGGCCGTGCTTGCCGATTTGGCTGCTTGGCCGGTGCTGACTCCAGAGAGGGGATGAATTTCGGAGGTTGGGGCAGAGTTTGTAGGAGCGGATAAGGCTGATACGACGGGTGAGGGACGACGAGATTGTGCTGCCTCGTCGAGGTGTTTGTTCAGTTTCGAAAGTGTTTCCAGGACAGCGGTAGTGACACTTGCATCGGCGGGAGATGATGGCATCGCATATGACGATGTTGATGGATAAGGGCCAGCTGAGTCTCGCACTTTGGGGGTCGTGGAAACGGGGGCAGGGACAGCGGTGGTCGTGGCCGTGGTGGTTGCCGGAGGAGTCCAAGAAGTCTGGGAAGTGCTGGCGGCAGGTGGGGAGAAGAGCGCTTCAAAGCCGGCGGGCAATCGGACTGATGGAGATGACGGAGCCCCCGGAGTAGTGGTGGTTACCTGTCGTGAAGGTTGACTTTGGGTGGTAGGACTAGATGAGGCAGGAGTAGTCCGCCATGTCTCTGCGGTGGTTTCCCATGGTCGAGAGGGTTCCCAGGAGCGATCCTTGCGTTTGCGCCCGCGGCGAGCGTCTCGTGTCTCAATACGTTTAGTTTCGGCGGCCTCGAAACGCTCCCAAGTGGGAATCCAGGTATCAACGGCAGCACTCCATTGTGGATTGGAGAGATCCGGACCGCCCTTGTCTCTCTGGTCGGCGAGGAACTTGATACGCTGCTTTGTGACGACTTCGACCTTGCGGCGCACCGAATGCCATGAGTACGGGTGGCCGTGCTCGCGGGTGAATTCGTCGGTGACAATTTTCCACCACTCACAAAGCTTATTGCGCTCACCAAAGGTAGTCGCGTGACGATTACAGATGCCAAAGAGAGAGACCTCTTCTTTAGTGGTAAGACGCTTGCCGTGGTTGCGTTGGGGGTCGGACGGGTCAGGGAGTTCGGAATGATGTTGCTGTTGCTCTTGTTGCTGTTGCTGCTGCTGCTGCTGTTGTTGTTGCTGGTGGTGCTGGTGGGGATGCTGATGGTGTTGGTGGTGCTGATGTTGGGGTGGCTGCTGCTGATGTTGGGGTGGCTGCTGGTGGCGATGGCGATGTTGATGTTGATGTGGATGTGGATGTGGATGCGGATGTTGATGCTGACTCTGGGAAAGATGTTGGTGCAAGACCCCAGCGGGTTCTTCGAGATCGGGGGATTCTAGATCGGAAGCGGGCGGAGCTCGTCCGGAGGGCGGGGGCGGGGGCGGAGTCGGGCTTAGTGTCTGGACATCATGAGGGACATCACGGGTGCTAGTACTGGGTGGGCTATCCGATCCAGGCCCGGCAGTGGTGGTAGGTGTCTCAACCGCAGTGGGAGAATCGATGATGTGGGTAACTCCAGTTCGCCGCAACGGGGACGGCGTAGGGACCGACACCGGATTCGAGCCTCGCATCATCCAGCGCCCTAGGTGGTAGGACGCACCACTGGTAGAAGGTGCTGATGCACCCGCTGTGGGGGATGACGAGTCGGTGTTCCAGCCAAAGACAGACATGATGGAGAAGAACTAAAAGGCAGTTGGGAAAAGACAAAGAAGCTGCTCAATAACAAGAAGAATAATAATAATAGTGATAATAATAGTGATAATGAGCTGGGTGAGCTGGGAGGGTTGGGTAAATCTCGGGATGCTGCTCCCTCCTTTCTTCTCTCCTCACCTCTTTCTTTCTCATGGACACGGTCGATCCTCCCATATGGAGACCATCGAAAACAGAAGAATCAGAGTATGGAGACTCTTTTCCTGAAGAAGTTGGTCTCATCATCAAGAGAGTCGTTGCCCGGAGTGAAAATATGCGGGGAGGTCTGAAAGTTACCAATCTTACCACGTGCACCTCAGAATGGATATTTGCAGCCATCACGTGTGAGCTCTGCATAACCATACTGGATATAGTTAGCACACATGTACATCTATGTATTACATACTAGCATATGAATAATATTAGGATCATCAATATATACAGGCTTGACCGCATTCATGTACTGTGCTAATGTTGCATGACCAAGGCGTGATCAAGACACAGAGGGAGGCAGACAGTTAGGAGCCTACCGAGAGATCGAATCACACAGCGGGAAGAATTCCAAAAAGGCAAAGAGAGCCGAATCGAGACCACCGAGTAAGACAAGTTCATCGCCGCCGTAAGTACCACGCAAAAGCCGCCGTTCCCACACTCTCCCCAAATGGGGATGGCACCTCTGACACCCCCGGCCTCGCCACCGGGTGTCGTAGATATACCGCCGCGCAGATATTCTGGTTAACTTCTAGGTACCGTGGGATGAACGCGAATGCACTCATATAGTCCCGCGGCCGCCATGGTGTCGAATAGGGCTTGCTGCTGTCGATCGGGTTTTCTCGCAGCTGCTCTAACGCTCTTCGAAGAACCGCAAGTTCCGCCTCGGAGAGTTCTGCTGCCGCCTCTTCGTCCATACCGGTCGGGTCCTGGGTCGCCTTTTGGAAGGCTTCTTTGAGCTTCTCACGGATGCCAGCATCTCGAGACACCGTTGGGGTCGTCGTCGGCGAGGACTCGAGGGGCTGGGAACTTGCGACTGGGCTATCAGACGACGAGGCCCGTTTCGCACGCAGCAAGGAAATCAGTTCAGCAAATTGGGTTTGGAGGTTGTCAGTCAGCACACTACTGACGGTCGAACGGGACAAAATACTTCGAACTGCTCGTTGGAAACATCGGAACTCCTGCTTACGCTTGGCGGGAAGCACGTCCTTATCGTGGGATAGAATGGTCTTTGCCTGCGCTAGAAGCGACTTCAGTGTCTCCCGCGTATCCTGCTCCTCCGGAATCCCGTCGGTCCCCGGGGAGACCCCTTCACTCGGAGTTTCTAGTGAATCACAAGCTACTGCATCCTCATTCGATGCCGTTCTGGGTGGCTTTTGCACCTCCACGGCGGCTCTCTTGGCCAGCCGCCCTTCCCGACGCTCTGCTTTATCTTTAGGCGCTCCCGTTGCAAACATAACCCGTTCAGGGTCTACCTGAAATAAGTCCCCGGGGTTTAGAAGGTAACCGGGATGTCTCATCTAATAGTCAGATTAAATATGAGTTCACTAGTCGTGATCAAAAGGTTAATACCTTTTTCCCATTTACGGTAACAGCATCGTGGATGACGAACTGTCGCGCCTGTCGGGTGCTGCTGGCGAACATCGCTCGGAAGATGGCTACATCGAGTCGTCGCTCAAGCGGAGCGAAGGTCATCTGCGCGAACGGCGTCCGTGGCGGTGACACTGTTCCGCTCCCTCCTCTGGAGCCCGGTTGTTTCTCTAGGCCAGAGCCCCGGCCAGCAGACATCTGAAAACCATCATCTTGGGCCAGTTGCCCCGGGTTCATAGGCACCACACTCCGGATGCGGCGCGAGAATATGCGAGTCCATTGGTTCTCGCGCACCTGTTCACCATGATATGTGCGCGCGGCTGACTTGGCCGCCCATTTTTGTTGGAAAAAAGTCCGTGTCACAGTCGGCGGGTTGCGAAGCCGGTTGAGGTTATACAGGTTGTATTTGCTCCATGATTGCCGGATTTTCTAGAAGGACCAACATCTGGTTAGCATCAATCAATCGAATAGATCGAGAGAGCTTTCGAAAGATAAAGACGATTTAAAACATACTGCCTTACTTAAAGGCGTCGTAGCCCGATTCCTCATGGTAAGCAGAATGATCTCTTAACAGTTGGCTAGAACAGATTCGATTTTATTCCTTTCTGTCCGGAAAAAAACGAAACCCTGTTGGGGATCCTAGATTTTCCGTTCCGGGGCTTACCTCATTTCGGAAAAAGAAGAGGATCGATCCTACTGTGTTCGGCTAGTTCACCCCAAATCGACCTTCACATAACCACCAATCATATGTGTAGAAAAACTCTCGCTTAATTTAGCGTTTTCTTAGCGTCATCAGCAAAACACATAAATACTCCTTTCACCTCCCACCTTTTTGATTTTCTTTCTCTTCTTTCTTCTCTTCATACTTACCTTGTTTGGGTGGCCGCGATCATCAAGGCGGCTCCACCACGAATTGGTCCCTGCATTGCACATCGCGGCGGAACAATCCGTCCAACGGCCTTCGGGTCATTGGTAGGCGTATTCTTTGGCAACTGTCTGATCTCTGGTCAGAACTTTTTTTTTCATCATGACTCCGCCATGTTGCGGGGGCTTGGAGAAGAGCAAGTTCTGTACCCCTTTTATAAAGAAAGAAAAATAAGTCCTATTATGTACTATTCGTATCGATATATATTGTAAGACTCCCATGCCAATTAGTATTAAGTTTCATAAGTATGCCTTAAGTACTAAAGTTGTAGGATGATGTGCCGTGTACTTACATGTATCTTCCTATACATGGGCCGGTTTTATATAGTAGGATTTGGTCTAGATATCCGTTTAGAGTAGCCTCTACCCATCCATATGATATGTTTTTATATTATTCACTATACATTATTTTGTACTTATGATATACAGAAAACATTCACTGGTCACATAGCAAATTCCAGAACACAATAATGATGATTATTTCAATACCAAATATATTAATATAATATTTATTTTGATTTACAGGGTTACCTCCCCGGAACAAGTTGGAACCTCGATCCTTCCGCTGTGATAGGATCCAGCAGGTAGATATCTATTGTGCGCAGTAAAAGGGACAGGTTTACGCTCAAACGCTGACGAAGTTAACTACGCCACTCACTCACTTTACAACACCAAATGAACAATGGAGTGTCATCAAGGAACCCAATCTGCCCTGGCGGAAGTAGATGAATTATCTCGTGGATCATATATACGGGCCCCTGCTTGGCTGAATGCCATCGTGAATATACATGTAATCATGATTGGCTTATGAGAGAAAGATGATACAGAATCGCTTGATCAGCACAAACATTTCTTCAATGGCATAGGTAATAAAATATCCAAGTCCCGATTTATACATACCTACTGTAGCTATATCCGCTCAGACTCAACATAGCTAGAGCGAGTGCCTTACGTTATTACTCCTAGTCTTAATTATCATATAGGTATGTACATATTGCATACAGAAAATGGCGCCACGTTCCGTACTTACCAATCGATTAGGTACATTGCCTAACCTGCATGATTCTGAGACCATTATTTCTCTAAGTTCAATGGTTTTCAGTACCTATAATTAATAGATTTCACATTCCCTATACATGTCAATTCAGAGTTAACGAAAAAAAGTTCCCGAGCATTACTTGTAAAATCACTCCTCGAAGCTTATTAGATTAAAATAATCACATTCTGTTAGTATTATTACTAGTTATATATTATATTTTAACTGTCTCATTTGATATGAGGCACATTGACTTGAATACGAATTATAGTATCGGTAGTGAGGTGGATGAATTCTGCAAACAAAGCTTCTATATTTTTTTATGCCGTATCTACTACCTACTAGGTAGCCTGGGTATCATGGATGTTTACATATAGAGGGTAGGTATAGAGTAGGATAGGATGTGTGTATATACATGTACACATGTATACTAGGTGAACGATGGAAGAGATTACCAGTTGAATCCTTCATAAATTGCGAAAAGGGATAAAGGGAACCATCTGGCACCACTCAACAGTATGTACCTGCATTGGAGGGGCGGAATGAAGACCTCTTGTGATTAGTTCTGCGTGCGCGTATAAGTACAACTAGGCTAGCCTTATGAATCCTCCCGGGGGAAGACTTCGAGCAGAGCCTCGGCTTCTTGAGGATTCACCGCACCGTCTAGGATCTCGTGCGCCATCTCAATGGTCGCCTCTGTGATGCCGGCCTGGTGTACGGAATCCTCACAGCAGGCTAGCCGCGTTAGAACGACGAGGAATTTCTGGCTTCCCCCGTCCACTCGAGCTAGCTTGGATGGTAGGTCGACGTCTCCGCCGTGATTGTTGATGATCCCGTATATCAAATTCATAAGACCATTCACAAGGGCGGTGTGAAGCTCATGCTCGGGCTCCGGGGTGTAGGAATAGAGCGCATCCAGTTCATCATGCATTGATCGAATAAGTCGCGCGAGCGCCGTTGGACGTGTAGCCACGACCGAACTGCCATGATTATTGTCTGGATTGGGCGCAGAGAACACTATCGCTTCGAGGAAAGAGAGCGCATGCAGTCGCATTTCACAAATCTGTAATGGAGCACAAGGGTCTTGGCCCTCATCCACCTGCGGCTTCTCGCCGAAGAGATTCGCCACACGATCGATGATATAGTTTTCAACTGCTTGTTGACCCTCTTTCGTTTCTTGAATTGGCCCGAATGAGTCTAGGCGAATACTGAGAGTCAAAAGATCTAGCGTGAGGGTGATGTCATTGAGAAGCTGCGAGCAATTGAGCATTGCCAAGACGAAATCGAAGCGGATCTGTCCCCAGAAAGCTTTCATCTGATGTCCATCACCAAGACATCCGGTAGCCAACAGGTAAAGCACATCTAGCGCCTCAGTCGAATCGACCTTGTAATGGAGCTCGGATCTGGGAGTTGGCTTGACCTGGCCGTAGTTCTGACTCGACACAGGAGAATGCCGGAAACGAGGGACACCATTGACCTCACCCGTCCTCTGTAGCGCCGGGGCCAAGGGTTCTATAAGCTTGGGAGCGAAAGAAGTCGTGTCTAAGAGCAGAATGAATTTTACAATGCCCATAAATAGATAGATAGGCGTATAATATTTCTCGTCTAGCGCACGGGACCATAAGGAGATGATCACGCTGGCATACTCTAATGGGTAGTTACCTGTGCGGAGCCCTGCTGTTTCTTTTAAGACAACGGAGGAAAACGTCTGATTAGGTTCGGATGGAAACGCATATGTCGACATTACCTCAAGATCCCGCTCTTCATTCGGAGGCGTGCAGTGATTCAGAATCCATTTGATGTAGCGCAGATTGCTGTCCTCGAGTGTCGGAATGGGCCTAGGTGCAAAGTCGTCGCCGATAGAATCTGTTATTGCCGGTAAGAGGGCCTCGCCACCCGACACGTCCTTCACCTGGCTGAGTTCAAGGGCAGCCATCGATATTGGGCTATCTTGGCTTGCTTTCCTCTTCCTCTTCCCGGAAGGAGTTGGAGTATCTCGTTTCTGTCCACTACTTAACGACTTACTTGGGGAAACAGCCGCAATTTCGTCATCCTCAAACCCGTCTCTGAGAGGGAGTGCTTTGGGCTTTTTGGGGGTTGCGGGCTGTCCTTTTTCCTCCGTCTTGCTCTTAACTTTCAGATTATTGAGCCTACGCGTCTCCTCAGCAAGGTCCTGCTTCAAAAATCTGTTTTCCGTTTCAATCATCTTGCTTTCGGCACGAGCAGCTTCAATGTTCACCTTGTATTTCTCAGCTTCATCTGTTACTGTTTTCCGCAACGAAGCGACTTGGCAATCATAGTCTCTCAGTTGCTTTGCCTGGTTGGCACGTATAATAAGCACTTCCCCGGCCTTGGTGTCGGCTTTGAATCTTGCGTCATTGAGTTCTTCCATTAACTGCTGGTTTGTACGAACGAGCTACCCAATAGTGAGTTGTCAGTTTATGATGAAGCGCATCACAACCATACCTTTTGAATCTGCGCTTGTAAATCCTCCATTTCCTGGAGTCCCGTAGTTGCTTGCTGCGATGCGATATACCCATCACCACCACGGTAGACTTCATCGACAGCTTCATCTTGAGGGACGCTTTGTTGATGCCACGCCAATGGTCTTGGTGGCAAAATTCCTTCCATACGGCCCTCTTGATTAGTGGAAATCCTGTCATCGCCGAATTGAGGATGGTCAATGCCTGATTCGGAGACATGGTCATCCTGCAATACCTGCGCATCCAGCTCGCCCAAGTCCAGGTCTTCATATTCGGAGGTTTGATTTTGCGATGGAATCAAGGAATGTTGATTGACCACCGAATCGGGCAGCGGAGGGTGATCCAAGCCCTGAAGGTCAGTAACTGCGTGGCCGGGGCTGGGAACACTCAGTTGCAGTGGTTGTAGGACTGCATCGCAAGAATTCTGGGCCCTCAATGCCTGAGTCGCTCGAAAGGCGTCTTCTTCGAGCTGCGCGAGCGCCCCCGAGGGAAGGAAGTCGAAGCCGTCGTCCGAGAAGCTGTCATCGCTGTCATCCATTCCCCCAGCGGAGAGCGGCCATGGAGACTCGATAGAATTAAGCGGACAAAGACAACGGAGCGAGAAATCTATATACAATCAAAGAACAACGATCATAATCATGATATCGTAAGGATAGGAATAAGAATCATAACTCTTACTTAGCACTCATCAAGGAAAGGCTTCAAGTTCTCTTCTTGTCCCTTCAAAGTTCTTCTTTAGGCAGGTCGGTTCGTCGGAAGTTCGGAGGTTCGGAACAATGATCTCGGGACTAGTCCCACATCCGGTTAACAGAAAAAGATCCTTGTAGGCGTCGAGTCTTCCGTTCCCTCTCATTTAGGATTTCTCTTGGTCGTGTGCCTGATTCAAATCCTTATATTATCGATACCACCGCCAGATGTAGGTCTTTTACCTCGAATTTGTATTCTCCTGACAGTGCTTCAGTGTATTGTTACCCCCCCCCCCCCCCCCCCCGCGGCCCATGGTCTCCCTATCCTTCCTGTTCACTATATTCGATTGGCCTTCGTCTTCCACTTTCGCGAAGTTCTGCTTCTCATGAGAAATCGCCTCCCGGGCCTGAACGTATAGACAAAACTCCTCCCCACCGTTGCCTTGAGCACCACCAACTCAACTTTTCCAACTGATTGAAGGGACTCGCGGCATAGTTGGATGTCATCGTGCCTGTCGCACCGATGATGCCGAGATCACGGAGAAGTGTTAGGTTTCAGCACCGGGGGATCAACGGCATGGAATACAAGCGACAGGGTTCGTCAGATATCAGTGAAGCCGCATCTGAATCCGGGACTCCCTCCAAGCTGGCAGCGGTACGTATAGAGGTACAGTCCCTCTATCTGTGACGCTTCGTTCATGCAGCCCATTTCGGAAGGAATCAGCCGCTAACAAGAGCCTAGCATGGCGAAACCTCACAGCTGTCGGAATATGAGAAGAAGAAACAGACTTTCATTACCAGAACCATTTGGACGTTTGTCATGATTGCATTCTTTTTCACTGCTATGTTTTCAGGTCACATCTATGTGATCGCCATCGTCACTGCCGTACAAATCATGTCTTTCAAGGAAGTAATTGCTATCGCCAATGTTCCCAGCAAAGAGAAAAATCTACGCTTTACCAAGTCGTTAAATTGGTACTTCTTGGCTACTACCATGTACTTCCTGTATGGAGAAAGTGTCATTTACTATTTCAAACACGTACTGCTGGTCGATAGGGTCCTTTTGCCCTTTGCAACCCATCACCGCTTCATCAGCTTCACGCTCTACGTAATGGGTGAGTCCAGGGGATGTTGATGCTTTTCGTCGCGAATAGGGCTCAGTATGCTAATCATTGTTCAAGGTTTTGTCTTCTTTGTGGCAACACTGCAAAAGGGCCACTATAGGTTTCAATTCACACAATTCGCATGGACTCATATGGCCCTCTACCTAATCGTTGTCCAAGCACACTTCATTATGAATAATATCTTTGAAGGAATGATATGGTTTTTCCTACCGGCATCGCTGGTCATCACCAATGATATCTTTGCGTACGTCTGCGGGATCACATTTGGGCGCACACAACTCATCAAGCTCTCCCCTAAAAAGACGGTCGAGGGCTTCATGGGAGCCTGGGCATGCACAATTGTTTTCGGGTACTTCATGACAAACATTCTGATGCGATACCAATATTTTACATGTCCGGTAACAGACCTCGGCTCAAACGTGTTGACAGGCTTGGAGTGTACCCCAAACCCCGTCCTCTCCCCGAAACCCTACAAGCTTCCGGCATGGACTGGAGTTGATAGGACCTTCCATGTCGCCCCGATGCAGTTTCATATTCTCGTCTTTGCCACTTTCGCCTCCCTTATTGCACCCTTTGGTGGGTTCTTCGCTTCTGGATTAAAACGCACCTTCAAAATCAAGGACTTTGGAGAGTCGATCCCCGGACATGGCGGTATTACCGATCGTGTGGATTGTCAGTTCATCATGGGCTTCTTCGCGTACATGTACTACCATAGCTTCATCGCGCTACACAAAGCCAGCGTTGGAGACATCTTGGAGAATGCCATCAACGGTTTGACGGTAGACGAACAAGTTGAAGTAATTCGAAGTCTAGGAAAATATCTTTATAATCAGGGTGCCGTTTCCGGGAAGGTACGCGTGCTGCGGTAATGGGAAATGATCATATCACTAACTGGGTGGATTAGGTTCTAGAATGCCTCAGCGCAGAACTGACCCGCAGATGAGGCGCCTTGCTTTCCTTTGGACCGATGAATTTCCTTTTCTGCGTCCCTCCTTCCACACAGCTTCAGCTCATTTATTGCCTTTATACTCCCACTACTCCATGATATAGCTGCCCGCCAACCTGAAACCCAATTCACCTTGCTCTTTCGTCTATCATAGCTATCAGCGGAAATAGCCGTGTAAGATATATATCTATGCGATGATACGGAAAAATCATGACCTTCTGGCTGTTCTTTTTCTACCGTTCTACTATTTCTGCATGATTGGCGTTTTTTGATTTTTATGAGTTGGTCCTTGGCGCCAATGCACGAAGGCGGCCTCTTCCACCGGTTCCATGCATTGAATATCCAAGCATATGTCTTATTTTTCCGATGTTTCTGCGTCCCTCTCCGGTGAAAAGAATGATATATACGTTTTTGGACATTTGACTTTGACAATCGGATAATCACACCAATCTCTGCTGTGAAAAGCAGAGTGACGATATTTTGAACCAGATTCATCACAGCTCTAATCTCCGACCCGGTCAATTCGGGGTTTTTTCCGACGAATACCGAATTGATTGGTTAGAGAAGACGTCCGCATGTCATGTTGACCTTTTCACATAGCGGATGGCTGACTGGGGATACGCTTTCGGGATAACACTATAACCATAAGTAAAGGACATCAGTATGCCTGTAAGAGGCTTGACTGAGTTTCACCTTTCATAAGATATATAATCCATACCCCGCTCAGGATTCTCTTGTTAGATCTCATATCGGGTCTGTATAGAAATGAGCTCCAGGCGAAACCATACGTGTAAGGGCTCCATATATAGTTCTCATTCTCAAATTCTATCATAGTCAGAGAAGGAAGAGAGAAGGGGAATCAAATACAGTGATATATGATGATAGAGAACAAGGAAATTTCAATCAGAATATGAATATTTTTGACATCGACGCTGAAAATGCCGTTTATGGCGTTGTTTTCGCTCAGGCTGTCTGTTGCCTGTTGCTGCTTTAACGATTCACATGTGATTGGGCCACTATCATTTCCTGTGCCGTATGGTTGAGGACTTTAGGCCAGGAATTGATCCCCACCCAGCGTTTATTATTATACTTATACACAGAACCCTACTTTTTGCAATGCGAGCGGGCGCTATGGATCGCCACAAATGACCTAGGCTACTCAATGCAGATTATACTACTGTAGTTTAGCTATTTTGAACGAACTATATATTCAAGTATTCCAAACGGCTAAATAAGCCTATATTAATACTATATTAATAATCATCCATTGTAACTACATATAGCAAGCTACAAGGTTTCATCATTGATGGGGGTCTTGAAGATGCGGGGCCATTTAGTTAGAGGGCTAGTTTATTAATATTTATTAAAGGTCTTCCGTGACTGGCTTTAGCTACCTCTTTGCCAACTCAATATTTCTCCTACAATTCTCTCCGCCAATTGTAGGAGACTATGTGGAGTTGTGGACGCACTAAGCCTAAAACATACTCACTCACAGCAAAATAGAGCCCGAGGGACGGGAGTTACATCGGGTGGTAAATCCTTTTATCATTTGGGTATTTGATCTAGTTGATAAACCTTAACTTTGGACTAGAACAACTCGCCATATGTAGCCTATTCCCATATACGGTATATTGCCCGCACAAGCAAGGACCATGCAGAGCTATACATAAGAGAGTAGTGTCGGTAATGAGTGGGATTGGCCCGTTTAGCTGCCGCCGCCACTCTACGAATGTGTATCTCAGAACCAATCATGTACCGAACCTGCCGGCCTCATGTAACTAGATCCCAAGGAGAGTTTACTAGCTATCTATTAGTTAACTCAAATGCCCTGCGCGCTAAAGGCGATTGGAAGGAGCAAGCAAAATGCACCGAAAATACAAGCTGTGAAGAAACATGACTCTAAGGGTTCATTGAATCATGTATTGTCCGCCATAGCCAAGAAGGCTGCATGCGGACTCTAAACTTGAATAAATAAATAAATATATATATTAGGCGGTAAATACCAGCAGTACCACACATAAATACACTAATGCAAAGGTAGAATAGCAGAGATATACTAACCTTAAAATAGGATGGTTTAACGCTTATTTGAGTATTTGTTTAAAAACAATATAACTAGTAATAATATATTGTTACTCGGTCCATCTATGTCTTATATACATCACTCTATACCTTAGGTGCGGTGTCCCTTCTATTATCAGCCACCAACGCTTAGCTCCGTCACCCGATCAGCTCGTTCGCGAGCCTAAATTGTTCTAACCTCCCCTCCTTAACCACCACCTCACAAATCTTTTGACCCCAGCCTGCTCTGTTAGCAATTGCCGAAAGTCTAACCTGCCGTTCACTCGCATCTCATACCTTGGAATCTGGGGCACTGACGTGTCTCGCCGTGCTCGTCACCTCTAGTCTGCAAGGCCAATCTTTCCCGTGCGCACCTAAGTGTATATGAGATCCTGAGGTGGGTTGCGAGAAAGCCTCTGCTGGGCTATGGGCTGGCTCTCCATCTCTCTTCCCAGTCTCTAATTTTGTAAAGAGGCTTTGACCAATTTCCCCTCTTGCGCTTGGCTGCGGCCATATCCTCGGTCCGATTATCTTGTCCAGCCGGTCCACCCGTCCATCCCATTGGGATTAGATGGCCGACAGCTACTGCGTCGATTCGCCCTGTTGGCTTTCGCAGTGTTTCCCGGATCCGGAAACAATATACCACAAACACGCTAGTCCGAAGGGAGCATAACACACTTATCCTAAATCAAAAATACTATTAGTGTCTTTGTACCATATTATTTTAGGATTAGTGGGTTTCGTAGGTATTTGCGGAGCGAAGCAGATCGTACCGATTTTTTTTCTTGTTGCAGGCAATATTGTTACGAACCTTCTCTCATGTCTAGAAAAATAGATGTAATTGGCCTTAGCCTCATGTTTCTCTCTAACTATCTTAATTATTTCTTAGAACCTACATTCATCCTCCTGTAATCATCGGGGTGAGGGAGATGTTATGGGGCGCGGGAATTTTTTGTATGTGTGGGAATCTCGGCACGGGGTCAAGCCACATTTCCCGCGCGTAAGAAGGCTTGAACCCCGAAAACTGAGCTGTAGCTCGAAGCATGTCGAGTCGGCTCAAGAACCGAACCTCCCATAGCCAGACGTTCATATCTCATAACCATGTTCAAATCCTACTCCTCAGGATAGAAATGAGGAATTATCTATAGGTCTAGTACCAGCTCTAGAGAAGTAAAAACAATGAAAATGCAATTCAACAGCCTAGAGCTACAAAGAACAATCTAACTAGTAGTATACTTTTTACATATCAGAGCTTGATCTATGCATATATGTACTTAACGCTACTGTACATTTGTATGTCAAGAGGTTGTGAACAGAACACATATTTTAATTGACACCTCTGCTAACCCAGAATAGGTACTATAGTAGAGGCTTGTAAACCGGATCCCAGCTACATAAGGTGGTGCAACTCCAGGGATTATATTAATTTTCCTAGTGATGATTCAGCTTCGGGAAGGGGTGTGTGGTACGTGTAGCTGAAACCGTAGACCCGACATCCTACTGTCGTATTTGCTAGAAACCGTAGGATGGCCGAAGCTTTGGGGTTTCCAAATAGCCGGGCCTCCGGGCTTTCTTCTGTCCTCGACGGCTCCGTGATGCCGGCCTCTCTAAGGTCTCGACCCGCTGCCTGCGCCACTCCCTACACTCAACCGGACTGTTTCCCTCGGCTCTCGGCACCATTGACACTCTTCACTCTCCCGAGCTCGAGTTTTCAGTAAGTGTGCCCC